>JASSUY010042990.1:0-12295 GCA_032466535.1 Forpus xanthops
GGGAAGGCTACTTTATCCCTAATCTGTCTTTCATTTGCTACATACCTAAAGAATCCTTCCTGTTATCTTTAACATGCCTAGCCAAGTTTAATTCTAAGTTGGCCTTAGCTTTCCTAACCTGGTCCCTAGCTCCCCAGACAACATCCCTGTATTCTTCCCAGGCCACCTGCCCTTGCTTCCACCTTTTATAAGCCTCTTTTTTCCCCTCTATGTTTCCTCACCAGCTCCTTATCCAAGAAGAAACAACAGGCTTGGATCATCAAGCAGAGTTTAAGCTGGAATACATGCTTTAGTGCTAGCACCTCAGCCCATCTAATTGTCACACTATTACCCCATGCTCCTCTATTACACTGCTTGACACAAACATGGCAAGCTTTGTAACAATTAGCGTTTTGTACTCTCCAACCCAGAAGTCAGTTTTCAGTAGCAATATTGCACAGACAGTATTTGTCACTGAACAGATTTCTCAATAGTCTCTATAATGAAGCACATACAGAGCCAGTGCTGCCTAAAATAATCAAATTTTACACACCGGCTGGTATACCTGCCTGCTTCTGAGCAGCACTAAATGTGTTTGCTTCTCCACAAGCCAGAGAGGAAAGATAAATGCTCTGTAACCCTGAGCAGGTCTTTTATTGGAAAAGGTATAGCTGCCCTTCAACCCTTGCCATCCTCTAAACTGAATTTCTGGCAGAGTCTTCCTTGAAGCTCTCTTCTTTGCAAGCACAAGGGAAGTACAGCATTAAATTCTTGAATAGAAAATGTTTATTCATTTGCGGCTTTGTGTAATCAGTAGACAATTAGGACTGCATTTAAATGGCACTTGCATATGAATTAAGGTCTTAAACGGTCTTAAAAAACACAACTCAGTAATGGCACACGAATTCTGTTGCAACATTTCAGTTCATACAGAATTCAGAAAAAACAGAAATGCTGCAAATGTCAGTAAACTATTGTAACAAATAAATTTTCAGAACTGTCTTAACAAACAACACTAACGAGTTTACAGCTTCCCTTATAATAGGTACAAAGCAGCAATAACACATCCATTACACAGAACAAGTTTTACCAGCTAAAGCTCATCAAACTTATCTGTAAAAATTCAAGTTGCCTATTTATTTCAGCTGATCTTGCCACACTTCTAACCAGCCACAGCTTCATGCTGAACAAACCCCCATTTATGACCAGAAGAATGACACCGGCTTAGTCTGTGGAGGGTCCTTATTAGCTCCTTCTTCCCAGTCACCCGGGTGCTTCATGTCACAGCTAAAGTTAATGGCAAGTCAGTCTGGGCACCAGAAATACCATGCAAAGCACCTATATGGTTTGGCACCTCTATTCTAATGTCGTAGCCCCAACCTCCAGTTTTAATACTGGAACACATGCGCTTGCAAAACACCAGCATTTATTTGCTGATCAAAATCACCACTAAAATATTTACAAATAAGGAAAATTTCTGCAAGTCAAGAAAGAAAAAGACTAAAACTATATCAAATAGAAAGTCAAGCCTGTGGAGACATTAGAAAATGCTATTAAATATCCAGAAAGAACAATGTCATACATAACTCAGGCTTCAGACTGCTCTCAGATGAAGAATTCCACCCCTCTAGGCTACACAATACAAATGTGAGTACATATATACACAGAGGTATGTATACATGAAGATATATGTATACGTGTGTGTGTCCACACATCTATAAAAGCATACTGCAAGATCTCAGGAGACATTTCAAGCAGCACAACCAACATTAGTTTTGAATTACTCTAAAATAGGAAACAAAATGGTTATCTGTATAAATTAAAAAAAAAAAGGCAGCTCTCTGCAGATCTGTGCATGGGAACTTGGGAACACACACTTCTCCTGCACCAAGGATGGAATTGAAAGGATCAGCCTGTTATCCTGGGAGGACTGAGCACTACAGCAGTTCCTACTGAAGTCAGAGGAGACAAGAAGGAGATTACCAGTAGTCATTACAGACAGAACATAAGAAAAAAAAAGAAGTGCATTTTTAGCAATCCTTGATTTGTACAACAGGAATTTAAAATTGTCTCACAAGAGTAAGAAGCAGAGCTGTGTCTCAGCACAAGCATTCCTTTAATAATCCCACTAACAGACTCAAACTAAAACTCCAGCCATATATTATCTTATTCATTATGTTGCAATTATAAATGCATCCAAACATACCTAAGTTCCTCATCAACACAACATACAGTGATCAGACCTTGTCAAGAGTAACCTGTGGTTAAGCATTGCCAGTAAAAGAGAAATGCACCTGAGAACTCTACCAGCATCCAATACAAATATCAGAAGAAGGATTTCAGTATCACCAGCTAAGAAATAGCCTTGTCTGCACTGGGGAGTGTGGGTATGTGGTGGAAATGAAGTGTCAGTCTACTCTGCAAGGATATCCAAGTTAAGTAACTTAGTTGGGGAACTCAAACAGGCTACAATAAGAAAAAGGAGTAAGGAGAAGGGAGGAAAGAAAGAGAATGGAGGAAAGAATTTATCTCATCATAAGAGCACTTCAAACTGCATTAAGTGGCAAGGGTGGACAGTATCTAAGACAAGGATGTGGAGCCCTTCTTAATACACACTTTATACACCTTTCTACAGCTGTCATTTCAGCTGAGATTTAATGAGTGGACATAGACAAGGCTTCATAAGTTTTACTCTGCAGACAAAAAAAAGCTTGGGCAAGCATATCTAGATTACTGCTCATAGAAGAGGAGAAAAAAATTGCTCGGACATAGCTTCTCAAGACATGCATCGCTCTTTCCAAGCGCCTTCACCCACTGCTAAACAGACATAAATGGGAGCAAACATAAGTGCTCCCAAGGGTGGCTTCACTGCCAGCACAGAGCAGCCAGCCAACCACTATGGCCTCGTCAGCAACCCCACATTCTCATTTTAAGGTAAATTTGGGGTGTACATTCTTGTTAAGGATCAATATTTTTATGCAACACAGGTAACAAAACATATTAATGTTCTGCCTATGTATCCTTCATGACACTAAATACAAACCTACACTGGTTTATTTAAAACTGTATAGCAAACAATTAAGTGCAAAAGACTAACAGAAGTATCTGTACTCCAGGGTAAGTAACAACTTAGGTTATCGCTGGTGTTGTGGCTGAAACTCATGCACAGAGATGCTAGCAAAGTATCAGCAACCTTCTTGGAGTGCCATAATTCAAACAACAGTAACCTTCAGCTCAATTCTTTCCCCCTCTGGAATTCATTTCACAAACATGCTTATTGCCAAATTTACTCAAACATCAGTCGTAAGGATGCTACTCAGAGTAGGTAATGTTCGGATTTTCTAATCACTGCCTTGCTTGGCCTAAGGAATCTCTAAACTTCAATAAATAATAAATAGAAATGTCTAAGGATTTAGGAATAGCTTCACTTATACCTCATGACACACATATTCCATGATCAGCATGTATTTTCATCTCACACATCCAGACTTTTCCTAGCAGTTTAAAACTAGAACATGGGTGTTTGGAGGGGAGGTGGGGTATGGTGCTTGGGGTTTGGTTTTGTGGCTTAAGGTTTGTTTCTTTGGGTTTTTTTGTTTTGTTTTGTTTTGTTGGTTTTTTGGGGGGGAGGGTATCTTTTTTCTAAACACCCTTCTATTCTTCAATTTTTATAGGAGTACCTATTCAATACTCCTCAGTTAGACTGATTTTTATATATCCTTCCAATTTCTCCTTTGATGATGATCAGAGGTTTGGGCTATCTGTGGACCCCACCTATCCACTGTGGCTGACCAAAACTCCATACAGCACTATATACTGGGAATTTACTAATCTAATTTTGCTATAACACTTCACACACATGGACATTTTCGGTGACCAGCAGTGCCAGCTGAGAGTTATTTTCCTGACATGTTCCAAAATTAACAATGGAATTTCACTAGCCAAAGTCTTATAACCAGTATTTTTCCTGTCCTGTGTATTGTAACTTTCATTCGGCAACCCTTCAGGTGGCATTAGGAAACCATCCAGCTGCCTCCTAGGCTCAACAGGAATATTTATCTCATCAGCATATTCTGCTGTTGCACTCTTCATGTGCTCCCATTTTATTTATTGACAGTTGTATGTGTGAGTAGAT
Organism: Forpus xanthops; assembly: GCA_032466535.1. Classification (NCBI taxonomy): domain Eukaryota; kingdom Metazoa; phylum Chordata; class Aves; order Psittaciformes; family Psittacidae; genus Forpus; species Forpus xanthops. The sequence goes on from JASSUY010042990.1 coordinate 4,115, forward strand.
ACATGAGGTGCCACAACATATAAAGCAATGGTGATTTAGTCTATTTTTCTGGACTCTTGACAGATACAGATGCAGCTGCTTCTTTGAACCACAATCTCCAATGATGCCAATAATTGACTTTCCAAAGGCAAAAACCTTCCACTGCTCTTCTTCCAATTATTCGGCCTGAGAAGGCTGCAGGGAGACCTCTACAGCAGTCTCCCACTACCTGAAGGGGGCCCACAAGAAATCTGGAGAGCGACTTCTTACAAGGGCATGTAGAGACAGGACAAGGGGGAACGGCTTTAAGCTGAAAGAGGGTAGATTTAGATTAGATATTAGGAAAAAATTCTTTGCTATGAGGGTGGTGAGGCACAGGAACAGGTTGCTCAGAGAAGTTGTGGCTGCCCCATCCGTGGAAGTGTTCAAGGCCAGCCTGAATGGGGCTTTAAGCAACCTGATCTAGTGGAAGGTATCCCTGCCTACGGCAGGGGGGTTGGAACTAGATCATCTGTAAAGTCCCTTCCAACCAAAATCATTCCGTGATTTGTTTGTTAGCGCACTCAAAGATCCCAGATGAACAAAGTACAGCCACCTTTTGCAACAGGCTTGTTGTTTTACCCCTACCTCATTGCTCTTCCCCAGCCATTCCACTAAAGGCAAAACATTTGACCCACTGCAGTGGAAAACGGTAAAAAGACCAACCAACCTCCCAACCAACCAAACCACTGCCACCAGAAACCAAACCAAAGAACACACAACAGAAAATAACAAACAAATAAAGCAAACAAATAAAAATCCCACGAACTCGCACAACCCCAACCCCGATGCAGGCTCACTTAAGTACCACGGACAGATTTTGTCTGCTAAGTCAGTGACCGGTTTGGCAGCAGGCTGGGAGGCACAGAGAGGGGCTCTCGTGCCCTCTAGGGGGCCGGCCCCGCCAGCGCCGGCCCCGGCCCTACCGGCTGCGCTCCCCCAGCGCTGCCCCGGTTCCGAGGGATGGAGGGTGGGGGGTGGCCATGCCCAGCACCGCTGCAACCAGAATAAAGAGAATAATGCTAATGATAAGCTTGTAGCAACTGCATGCACCCTCAGAAAGGGAGAAGGAAAGCAGCTCAAACTCTTCATTTAAAAAGGAAAATACAAAAGTAAAAGCTTGGCAGAGGTATAGCAATTCTTGTCCTTGCAACTCATTTAATCTCCAAAGACATCTTAGAAATTAAAAAACATATTCCCCACGAATTAAAACGTGGCCAGAAATCACATTTAAGTGTTTTGTTTGGTTTTTTTTTTCCAATTATTTTTGCTATTTATCAAATCACTACCCTGATGAGCGAACCTCCGATGCTACCGCTGTACTTGCAGCAAGGCTTAGGGCAAGCCAAGTTCAAAAAAAAATTAAAAAGAAAAATAAAAAGCATCCAAAAAAAACCCAACCAACAACTGAACACCTGCATAAAAAAATGCAATCGCCTGCCCCCTCCTCCATGGCAAAATAAAAAACCAACCAAAAAGCCCGCACAACTGAAAAACTACAGAGTCCAAATGGATGTGTTTATGACACTTTGACTAACAGAGAAGAGACTCTGAGGAAAGGCTTTGGTAATATGAGAAACTCTTTCAAAAGCAACCAGAGAAGAAAAAACACGCACAAAGAAGGTTAAAACCCCACTTCCACTTTGTTATCTGAATCTTTACATTTGTTTCTTTATCCACCAAGCGGTATGTTAAAAGCCGTACATCTCCCATTAGATTGCTGAAGTAAACCACAGTGACTAGCTCATAGCTTTAATTGCAGCATTGCTCTTTTTATGCTTAAAGAAGTTAGGATGCAGGCAGCTCACCCCCATTTCCAGCCCTGCAGTTTGCAGCCACCAGAACCCAGCACCCATTCCACTTCCAGGCTGGGGTTTTTGGGTTTGTTTTTTTGTTGTTTTTTTTTAATATTACTTTTTAAAGAAAAAATTCCAAGCAATATTCCTTCAATCTGCAAAATATAGCTACATCCCAGTCTCCAAAAAAGAATTGGAATGTAAGCATACTAACAGCAGATTAGGTCAAATTCATACAAATGTCACAGTTAACATCCAAAACATCATGTGTCACGGTTTTTCCCCTCCAACCCCCAACAAGCTTCTCAAAACACATTTCATACACAGGGTCACTGTTCTGGTTGTTTATTTAATTAACATGACAACCCAGCATACACAGGATTTCTTTCAGCTCCCCAGCTTCGCATTTTCACACTTCAGGCAGAAAGAGCAGAAAGTCACTACTGTAGTTTACTATTTTTTTTTGCCAATATGCCATAATACACATTTCTTGATTTAACCAATTGACAAAAATAGATCCTAAACCAATCGTCTCAGCAGTAGTTTTTACATTTTTGTGAGCTTGAAAGAAAAAAGGAAGGAAAAAAAAAAAAAAAAGCTAAGTAGAGCAGGTTTGCGTAAATGAAGCCATGAAAAAGAAAATATTACGTCTGGAATCCCTGGGTGATTTTTCCTGGAGCTTTACTTAAATATTTTACACAGTTGTGTTTCAGCAAGTCACCAGGTGACATAACTCCTCCGTACTGCTTGGTTTCTAGTGACCTAAATGGTAATGCTAGTAAATCTTATCAGAGCAATTACAGTTCAATAAAGCTCATTAGCAGAAGGAGGCATATAGCATATAAAACCATGTGTCTAATAGAAGACATAACATTGACATGCATGAAGAACAGTACCTAAATTTAATCTGCCTTCTCCTCTCCAGAATTTCAAATCTCTGCATGCCACACTCATCTCTCCTGTTTTCAGCCCAGAAGATTGGATACGTAGTATTAAAAATTGGTTATAATGTAAGGGTACATCTGTCATTTCTTTAGGACAGAATGATAAATAACCAGGAAAGGGAGGCAAGCAACATATTCCTGGTAGTTACAAAGTTCTCACTGTCAAGCAATTAGAAGAATAGATAAAGTCTGAATTTTCCTTTGGGAAAAAAAAAAAAAAAACAAAAAACAAACAAAATTAAAAAAAAAAAAAACAACAACACAAAGAACAACAAACTAACCCCAAACCCAACAACAAATACATTTCTTTTTCTCCATTTCTTAGATCTTATCACTGAAGAGATATCTTTGACCATGTGAACTGTTACAGTATTGTCCTCCCAACTCTGCAGACAGGCAGCGATAACGGCAATCCTGGCTCACAGCTTTCCCAGGCTACAGACTGGGAACAGGCAGAGTCACCATCCGGAAAACCACGAAAAAATGGTCAAATTGAGCAAAAAAACTTCTGCTACCGCTGGAGGAAGTCAGAGGACTCTGGCACCAGGTTACTTATCTGGAAAAGTAACTTTTCTAAAGGAGAAACAGGCGGGGAAAGATGCAGCAGCCCAAAACAGCTACCAAGCCTCAAACCAATGAAAAGTAAGTGATAGACACTCAGATGTCCCTCAGTGAGGCAAACAGCTTTCTGCTTCTCCAACCGCTCAGAAGGGGAAAAGAGCAGAGAAAGAAGGAAGGAAAATGTATAGAAAATGTCTCTGCCCCTGGAGCCACAAGACACAGACACAGGTTTGCTCATGGAGCTGCTGGTCTGGGGCTGGAGACGTCAGACCTGCAAGAGAAATGCCTCAATCCTAGTGCTACTCCCTGCATGGATCAGGGTTTTTTAGCAAGGCAAGACTCAGCACCTCACTACTGCCTTCTCAAATGGGCTTGTGTCACCCACTGGTTTGGGAACTAGGAAGTACTTTAAACCCTGATGGAATGCTATACCTGTGACAGTTTCCAGAGTAAGGAAAAAGATCTGAAAAGGCAAAGCAGATTGAACTGCTTGCAGCAGCTGCTCTAGTTCAGTTAACATACACTCGTAATAAATCCAAGTTAGCCGAAAGCTTCCTATTTCCCCAAATAAAACAAACAAGCAAGGCTTTAAAGCAAAACTGGGAGCCTTTGGAATGGTTTATAATTGTCTAGCTATTATCCCCTGTGGAGTATTTTACTCACCAAGGCAAAATCAACCCTTTGGATTGTTGGTTGTTAGGATTAACACACACACATCAGAGACACAGGCTTCAGAACACATAGGCCGTACAATATTTTAACAGCAAACACCATAGAGCACATTTCTGCCCTGTCCTCCCAACATCCTCTCAACACTTTTAGGGACAACTATTATGTTTGCAAAAATGTGATGAAGAAAATCCAAAAGCCATTATGCTGGCAGTACTTGTAAATTTATCAAAGAAAAAAAGCCCCAAACCAAACCATTTGTTTGTCCATTCACTGTCTTATCCATCCATTCACAGTTTCTCTCTGCAGCCTCTTTCAAATCTGGATGACTGAGCCCTCAAGGAGCTGAGCATCCTCAGCCAGCACTGATGAAATCACAGGGAGACAACACTCAGCTGGGAGCAGGAGGAAGCTGTTGCAAAGCACACATTTCTCAATGACATCTACACATACACCAAACTGGAAGCCTTAAGAATTTGCCAAAGTTGAGAAAGAGAGAGACTAGATACAAAAATCAACTAAAAAAAAAAAAAAAGATAGAATTAAATAAAAACCTAGTTAAGAACACTTCTAGAAACATAAGCAGGTTAAATCTTAGTGTGGTTTTATTTTGGATGGTGGCTTTTTTAATAAAACGTTCACTTTTAAAATTATTTTAGAACTGATAAGCAACTAAGATTAGACATTTCTACAGAAGGAGTAATTCAAACCGTAAACATTTCCCGCTACTCCTACTAGTAGCTTAAACAGAAGTATACTTTTAATTTTAAATATGTTAATACCTTTATCAGTGATGTTAGTTTGCAATTCCTGGTACTGTCCTTTATAGTACAAGGCCACATAATTCAGTTCTGTATTCTACCAGGGAAAAATTCAGATTATAATTGAGATCTGTGTGACTAAATAAATTCAGAAATTCTGACTTTTGTAGAATTTCATATTAATACAGTCAAATAAGGAGGGAAACGTATTCTGGAAAAAGAAAAGCCCTATGAAATGGTCAGCAATAGGAAAGACTGAACAACAGGCAATGGGAAACATCTCTAATACTTCACCTACTGCTACTCACCATATGAAAATGCGTATTTCAAAGCAATAAAGTGGATCTATTTCCTGATGAAAATTATTGGCAGCTCCCATATGTATTAACAAGCTATCATTCGGATAAGAAACATTCAGAGCATGTTTTCTTAAAGAAAAACAGGGTGAGGGAAGGCCTAGTTTTGTTTATAAAACCCTCATCTCTATTTTTAACACGTTATATTTAAAAACTGTCCAAAAGAGAAACATTTACCTATGGTTTCTTTAAGCCTATGGGGAGACGATTTTTGCTATACACACAAACTTTGTTTGCTGTAGGAAAGTCCTACTTCTCTCAGCGCTTCTTCAGGGTCCTTACAGAGCTTTGTTTCAGTTTTTCCATTTTCTATCAAACATTTATTTAAGAGGACAGATTTTAGGGAGGAAAAGTCACATACACACAGCCACATTGTGCTTAAAAAAACAAAGAAAAAAAGTCTCTCCAAACTCGAAAGTAGTCATCCATTTCTAATCACATAGTGATGCAAGCAATACCAGAACTTGATATTGATTAATAGTGAGTGAGAACAAAAGAAAGAGAAATTTGCCAAAATCCTGCAGCGGGTAAACTGAACTGTCACCAGCTCCCTCCAGTCCGGCTCTGCAGCTTGGAAGCAGGAATTGCTCGGGGCAAAGCTGACCACCATCCCCAAGTAATGTACCGCTGAGGGGGGGAATCTACCTTCAGTTTAACACTATGGTAATCATCATACAGGTGATCCGAATTCCCTCCAAAAGAAAAGGACATGATCACAAACCAGTGAGCCCTGTCTCTGAACAATTACTTTTAGAGATGTTAATTAAAATGCTTCTTTTATTTGAACTGTGAGAGTGGAAATACACTTAACACCTTACAAATGATTGTTATAAGAAATCAGCAGCAATACCTAGTGTCATGAAAGAAGTATAAACAATTTTAATATCTTGCCTTAGATACTGTATTTACAAATTATCCTTACATCCTTTTCTCCCTGTTTGCTCCTATTAAAGTCATAACTGGGTCAGCTTTCTACTTTTTCACACTGTATTTGCCTGGACACTGTGGTAAATATTTATTTTATCTAAACAAAAAATGTTAAATAAATAAGTACAGTTATTTTAAAATAAGCCTCAAGTACAGAAGGTTGTCAGACCCTCTTCTAAAAAATGTCACAACCAACCACAAAGGGATGTAATCAAACCATTTCCAGAAACAAACTAGCCTCACACACCATATGGTTAGGTGCCATCACTTTGAAAATACTTAGCTGCTTATCCAGCATGCAACCTGAAAGAAAACCTTTGGTGTACAGCAACACTCTTCAGCTGACCACAGTGCACAGAATAATTTTCAATTCTAATTGAAAAAGAAAGCTTAACACCATTTGCCACTTATTTTCTCCTAGGTTTCCCTTCCCACTGCTCAGCAAGGATTGCACTGACTTTCAATACGCTCAGTTACACTCAACCCACCAAACGGTTCTTCCATGTGGCAATCTTAAACCTCAATTAAAATACAAGAAAAAGCTTTGAGTGCAGAACTAAGCTGACCTCGCGTCCATGGCAGGGTTCTACACAGTTGTGGAGTGGAGATAATAGTGTGTGTTTCTTTCTTTTCCCCTTTTTTTTTTTGTTTTGAGGCATGCATTTAAGAGAATGTATTGCTGGTAACAGAGTAAGTTGTCACTGATTCATACAAATCACTAACTCTTAAAGAAAACAAAGCTGAAAGAAATAGCGTGTGCCGCGTACCGGTTCCCACAACTGCATAAGAGCGGGACCTGTTATTGACTACAGCCGCAGGAGCAGCCCTAGGGAGGCAAAGTGCAAAGATGAGCCCAGTGCTGTGCAGGACAGCCTCAGATGACATGCCATCACCCTGATAAGGGACCTCTTCCACCGAGGACAGGCTGCTCAGCTCACACAGGCACATTCCCCTTTAAAGCCTAAAGAAAGTTTAAGAGGGCTAAGCTACCCCTCCGGGAAACTAAAGGTTTGGAAAAGCAAGGTTCGTAAGCGATGCTGGGACACCTGAGGGCTGTGCCGAGGGCAGGTTCCCACCAGCTCCAAGGGCGCAGAGGGCATCATCTGCCTCAACCCTGTGCCAGGCTTATGAGAAACAAGTGCCGGTGATGGCTGCAAGAGACAACAAAACCCCGAGGTCCCTTCCCCGTCGCCCGCAGACAGGGCAAGCCAGGCTGAGGCCGGAGAGCCACGCTCCCCCCGTGACCCCAGCCCCGGCCAGGGGCGGCAGCCGGGGGTTCTCCACGCCGCGGGGCACCGGGTAGAGCCCGCAGAGTACTCGGCCCCTTCAGCGGGGAGCGAACGGAGAATAGAGCTCCACGCGCCGCCGCCTGGAGCCCTCCAGCCACCCCGCCGCCAGCAAAGTTTGGACCCGTCCCGTCTTCCCCGGCTCCTGCCCTACCTGCTCCCGGGGGATGCAGGGCAGCGATGTCCGCCGGTGGGTCTTGCTGCTGCTGCCGCCGCCGCCCGACATCTCGGGGGAGATCATGGAACTGGACCGCCGCCTCCTGAGCACCGAGGCTTCGTCCGCGACCGGGGGGGCGGCGGGAGGCTCCGCCAGCGGGGCGGCCCGTCGTGGGGGCCAGAGCCGGTCAGCGTAGCCGGCTAGGAGGATGCCCAGCAGCCCCAGCAGGTAGGCAAGGTAGGGCCGCCAGGACGCCGGGACCCTCTCCAAGGCGACGAGGGACGTGGTCCTGGCAGCGCTAGTCACGGCGAGCATGAGGACGCCCTGCCTCAGCTTCAGCACCAGCCATGTCACAGCGGCCAGGCAGCTCAGCACCACCCCCGTGGCGGCGAGGGAGTGCAAATGTTCCTCCCCCGCCGCCAGCGCCGTCTGCGCCACCGCTTCCCCCCCACAGCAGGCAGCCAGCAGCAGCGCCGCCGTCCGCGTCCGCACGCCGCCGCGCACCAGGTACCTGCCCGCGCCGAAGAAGGCGCCGGCCAGGCCCAGTAGCACGGCGCCGGGAGGCACCCAGCCCCGCGGCCCCGCGCCGCCCTCCGCCGCCAGCTCCCGGCCGCGTTCCCCCCGCACCAGCCTCACCACCAGGGCCAGCAGTACGGAGAGGGAGCCGGCGCACAGCGCCGAGGAAAGTTTCCGGCGGCGCCAGGTC
>JASSUY010042991.1:0-10199 GCA_032466535.1 Forpus xanthops
CCCCGCCCCAGCACAGCCTCGGCCCGCGGCCGACAGCGGCGCAAGCGGCGACGCCAGGGGGCGCTGCAGAGCGGCGGAGGCCGCGGGGCCCGGCCCCGTCACAAGTGACACTGCCATCAGAGTCCCTCGTTAAACTGATGGCAGCAGCGCTGCGGTGACCAAACGGCGACAAGGTACAGCACCCATCGAGCCCCGTCACCTGCACTGGCTCTTCCCAACACCGTGCGCCACGAAACAGACTTCACTGAAGAGTCCAACCTGGACCTGAACTTAGCCGTCGGGCATCACTTGACCCTGCTTCAAAGCCTGCCGCTGTGCTCTGCACTGGGGAGTCACCACCCATGAACTCCTGGGATGCTCCAGCACCCATCGGGAAGTTAAGGAGTCGCTAACAGAATATAACCCACACTAACACGGGGAAAAGCACAACCAGATGATTAATGAAGAAGTCCTGGATTAAGGAGAGGTAAACGTGCCAGCCTGTGTGCTTGTCTGCACTGTGAAAGCGGACAAATAAGGAAGCGGGAGGGCAGGGACCATTTCTCCAGAGCCTGTTCCTGCTTCCAGCTCGGCAGCAGAAGCTGAAGCAGGGCCCTTGTGTAAGATACCCTGGAAAATCACAGGCTGAACGTGCCACTATTTTACGGAACCAAATCAAGATCACATTTGCAAGGAAATGACTGAGATACAGCCTGAACAATGAAATAAAAATAAATGTATTCTAGCAGTATTTACACAACTCGGAAGCTACACAAACAAGTAAACTCTGCCTATCCTGTCCTCATTGCCTTGTAATCACAAACAGCAAAATGCTGAAATGTCCTGTGCAAGTCTAGCATTATGTAAATACCAGAATGCAAAATGGTTTAAAAGGGAATCTCTAATTTAAAAACAACTTTCATGTCTGTTGCATTACTTTATTAACAGTAACATCTAACACTGATGCAAAAAACCTATTTACATGCATTCCAATTGCATTCATGAGTAGGTAAACACCTTAACTGAGACGCAGCTGTTTCATGCCCCAGCATGATGATACCATCTTCGTTCATTGCTTGGGGGAGCACAGTGAGGGAGGAAAGCAAACTTGGGTGCTCTTCCTTATTAGCATTCATGAGTAACATGAGTCCTAATGTGTTCAAAGCTAGCAGGAGGAAAGAAAGGCTGCAAAACCTGATCACTCATTACACAAGTGTCAGGTCTCTGGGACTGCTTTGTAAAACACAAAACCCTTGGGAAGAGCTACCACTGCCAAGGACTCCTGGCAAGAATTCGCTTAGGATGAACTTTCCATAAACTTTCACATCAACTAATTGCAAATAATTGCTGATAAAAATCAACTGAACTCCAATTTTTCTTCCAGCTGAACCTCAAAATAAAACTTGCTTTAGGTCTAAATACACGTGAAGAAATTGAGTTTCTTTCATTAAGGACAGGATCTCATCAAGTCAATAGTCCCAGGTTCATTAGATGCAATGTATTCCTTTAGTTTATTCAATGTATACTGTTAGCTTTCATAAATATTTGCAATCACTTCACACGAAATAATACTTTAATTAACTCCCAGGCAATTCCAACTGGACATTCAGGAGTTAAATCTTTGCAACATCGTTTTTGAGCAACGTGGAACAATGTGATGTGACCTCCATTACAATGAATCACTCAAAAATACTATAGCTCCAGAAGCTCTCCATGACAAAATAACTAACCACCAATATTGCTTAACAATGCTTTCTTTAAAGATGGATTCATTAATCTTCCTCTGATGCTCCAGATGAAGAGAACTACAACCTACCAGGATAAAGACAGGTTAGACTTCATGAGTAACAGATGGAGCAAGCTTCGTCTTTCTGTTTTGCTCACTTAATCCCCCTTTAAAAATTCTACTGTTGCACTATTGATCTGTTGTGGGTTTTTTTTTGAGGGGGGCTGCTTGTTTGGGGAGATTGTTAGGGTTTTCAAAAGAATTTTACCATCAGCATTAAATGTAATGTTCAGAAATTAGTAAAGTTGAAGAGGAGTGATAGCACTTCTGACGTTTTATCTGTGTGTTACTGAATTAGGATTCTTCAGAACATGGCCAGCACTTCAATGCTTACAGCACATAACAGACCCACTGGGCAACTTTTAAGTCTTGACAATATTGCTTACAATCTAATAATGAACATACAGACCAGTTTTCAGAAAGAGAAAGAAATGGCTCCTGAAACACTGTACATAAATGAAAAAGAAAAGAGACTGAGGCTGCATTTTTATTGATTAACAGATACATAACTATTACCACAATACAAGATCTCCTGAGTGTGTATGCTACAAAGAGGACAGCAAGAAAACAAAACGAAAATCCCATCACCTCATTTTTTTAGCTAGCAACTTTTTTCTATGCTCTTTTTAAGGTACCTGCAGAAACCAAAATCGGGAGCAGTCACAGAAAGGACCAGCAGGTATTTTAACAAGAATTAAATTAGTGTGCTTCAAACTTACACTATTTTATCAAGAAATGCAGTTTCATACTTCTGCCACATTATTGAAATGTTAGGATTCACAAGCCTAAAATGTAGTTACAAAAATAAAATTAAATCCCCCAACACAGCACTACGCACACATGCCCATGCTGCGCCTCTTTAACTGCTCTAAGTCAGTTTCAGTGAGGCAATAGGTAAACATGTGACTGCAGTAGAGCTTCCTTTTCTGAATCTGCATTTCCACTACACATACTAGCACCCACACAGAAGAAGGTGTGTCGTGAAAACAATCCAGTTAAAATTTAGCTGGGGGTACAGGAGGGAATAGAGTCCGTGTCTTTAGCAGATCATTTTCTTGATCTAGTTTACTGTGTGGCCAAAAGACCCACTGCCAGCAGAAAGGAGGGAAGAGACAACAAAATAGAGTCCAAAACACCAACCTATTTTCTTACAACAAGGAATACCATTTACTGTTAAAGATCAGGTTGTGGTAAGAGGATCTAAATACACTTGGAAAATAAAAAAGAAAATATGATCCATACCCTTACCTTTCCGCGTGTTCTCCGTCACATCAACACCAAACTGGATGATGTCACCCGACATAATTTCACATGGTGGGCTTTCCTCAGATCCTCTGCTCAGTCTCTGACTATTAATAAAGGTACCATTACTACTTTTAGTGTCTTGAAGGTAGAACTGTAAAAACAAACAAAAAGGACAGTAAAGTATCTGGAAAAAAAAAAAAAAACAAACACAAAATAAGTATGATGAAACATAAGCTCCAATAAAATTTTCATTGTGATAAAATACAGCCTGAGCTCCCAGTGTAGAAGAGGACAAACGTATCAAACTCAAAACACCTTCCTCAGGATGCAACACCTTCACATTATCAAGAAGTATTTGTATTTGATTTTTATATTTTAAATGTATGATTAAATTCTAGCACATATACCATGCAAGTAATCGCTGACTGTACTTAACCTACTGCTGCATGGAACACATCAGACATTCTAGCAACACCACCTTTTGCCACATACATAAGAAAGCTTACATTTATGTCAGCCAACACACAAAAATTCTACGTGCTTATATGTTTAATGTACCAGTAGGGAAGGCTAGCACTGAGGGAACATGACAAAGCTCTGGCAGAGAACAAAGTTCAGGAATTGTAGTATTAGACCATGGTGAAACTAAGGGAGGGGGGAAAAATGTAGGATGCTTTTACCTTGCAGAGGTACTAGTTCACACCATTAAGTTAATCTCAAGATTGCTGCATCAAGCACTTTTCCAAATATCTATTTGTAGAGTTAATTAAATTTTAATAGTGACTTATTGGATCAGAAACTGCTTATGACACAAGACTTCTAGTAAAAACTGCTGTGTCTGAAAGAAGGTTGTGAGTGAGCCACCTTGCAGAAGACCATACTTAATGGCTAAGACCTGATCAGCAGACAAGATGAAACAGGGGACTGGAATGTTACTAACCAGCCAGGTAACTACTGAAATGAGTCACTTGCAGCAGTTCAAGATGACAATAGTTATTTACAGGAACCTGATGGGATAGTAGAAATCCCCAGCTTCCTGCACTCGTAAGCAATCTCACCAAGTCCCAGTGCAACCATAAGGCCGAGGGAGAGACGTTCCCTTCCCAGGTTTTTCTCATAAAGGCAAATGCCATTTTTTTTTCTTTCAGGATTCCATGCAAAATCTCCCATACCTCTATTACCATACTCCTCAAAAAGTGATAAATAGCGCAAGTATCTTACATGCATCAACAGGAATGTCAGCACAAGAAGGTTCAGCCAGGATGTATGTAATGACAGAATGAAAGCAGCACATGAAAGATACTTCCCCCCCACACATACTGGTCTTTGATCAATCACTTTTCCATTCCAATAGATTGGTCTTTGATCTCAAATTGAAGAAAAGAAAATAATTCTCAGTCATACGTTCATAAAGATGAAGGTAAACACAAATTATGGCTGCATTCACTGCACTAACAACCAGACCCACCCTACTCTAAATATTACTCTATTATGAAACACTATTATGTTAATATATAGTAGTATATAATATAGCTTTTATAAGACCTGTAAGTTTAAAAGCCAATCAAATTAATTAGTTTGTTAATTTACTAATCTGAAAGTACTGAACCTCCTCATGGTCGGCGCAAAGATAATTAGCTTTTTACTTCCTGTTTGTTCTTGATTAGCTTTCTGCTCCATTTGAATATCCTTCTGTTACGAAAAAGTGAGTCACAAGCAAGGAGAAACATACTTGTGCTTATTCTTCTCCACCCTTTTCTTTCCTACGCATAATAGGTGCCTTTTATCCCTCCAACATTTTCATTAACCACTGCTCCTTGCAAAAAAAAAATCACTTCTGCAGAACCTGCAGATGGGGCACAGATTAAATGACACAAGGAAATACAGGAGAGTGAACGCAGGAAAGGAGCTGCAACAGAGCATCAGCAACAAAGCTTCATCAAAACATCAAACCAAACAGCAGAAATAGAATTCAAACTGGACAAAGAAAACAAATGGCCACAGAAAACGCAGATTAAGTTTAATATTATCAAACTGATGTCCATTTAACCACATGAATTTCATTCTGTAAATTTTAGAAGAGATGCCCCTAAAGTCTTTACAAACACAATAAAAACACTCCTCTTTCTGTATCTAGTAAAGGAAGAAGTAATGTCAGCAACACGTTAACAAGCTGATGTATAAGGAGAAATGTACTGATTTCAGGACTTAGTAAAAAGGATTCAATTATCTTAAATGTCACAACTGGTCGGGACAGAGCTCATCCCTTTCATGTAGCAAATCCAAATGTTACTCCTATGCTAGTTTTCCTGGTTCAAATGATCTTTCTCAAGGGTCAATTCTCCATCACTTTTCTATCACTACTGAAAGTTACCTTTAGAGACAAAAAAAAAAATAAATCAAGCACCAGCCCCAAAACAAACGTGTATATGTTAACTAGCATTTATAGTAGTATGGTGGTATTTATTATACTATTAATTATTCACATCCTTGGTGGATATTCCATTTCCCCAAACAATGCCTTTTACACAGCAGCTCTGTGATACAGTAGCTTCTGTGAGCCGATCACCATTTGCCCTTACTGCTTCCAGTGCAAACCAATGAATTCCAGCAGCAGTGCTGGCTTCAAGAGCAATTATAAATCCTTTCCTTCCCCAGTGCTCACTGCTGAGTTGCACCACCATCTCTTTAGTTTTATTGGCTCAGGCATTTGTTCAGTCACTGCAAACCAGTTTTGAGAGCAATGGAAATTATATGAGGAGGTGCTTAAGCTGGTACTGCCAGAAAAAGGGCAGCATATGCTGACCTAATTATACTTGATTCACACCCCTCTTCAGATCAAACTCAGCTCCCAGCCTTTTGTGCCTTACATTAACAACTAGTTCTGTTTTGAGCAGAAATGCTAGCTCATGCACATTCAAAGCAACTCAGCTTTTGAGGACTGCTAAGGAGTTATCCTTAACTCATGTAACTATATATATGGTTCAAGCAGTAGTTTCCCCTCTTTCTGAAATGACAACTATTACCATACAACTATTTAAGAAGCTTACTTTCCAGCATCACAACACCTTCACAGACAGAAGAAAAAAAATCCTAGTCCATATTTCCTCCTTAGTAATTTATATTCTCTCTCAGTTATTCACCATTATTAAAATCTGTTAACTGTAGTTACCCTACCATGCTGCTTCCACAAAATTACGGAGATTTCATTCTAAATAAAACCTGTGGTTCATCAGTACACTCAAACTCCTCCAGTACAGTCCATCTTCTTTAAAGCAGCATTAAAGAAGTTGAAAAAAAAAAAAAAAAAATCAATTTTTGTTTCCATGCTTTGCAAGGAATTACAAATTAATTTTACAAATGTAGTATTTATCATGTTTTAAGTTACTATTTAATTTTGCTGAATAAGTACCTCCTCTGCTCTGACCTGTGGTGTATCAAAATCTCATTCCATTTAAGTTCCATTGCTTTCTAGGTCGATGATTCAGAGCGCCACCACCAAATTGCTAAATCACGTTTTATTTGTATGCAGCCAGCTACCACTACAATTTTCCCCTCTATAAGAAATTCCTAATATTTCCTGGTTAGTGAGTAGAAAAATTCTTCTGTAGACATTCTAGACTATAATACATTAGATTTATGCACATACAACATATGAATCCTAGCTGGTATCAGGAAGCTGCAAAATTGCTGTTGTCCAGAGGACAGATTTTAACTTCGTCTATGTAGGTAGACTGTTGTTATATTTCCTTGAAGACAACAAAACCCATTCTGCTTAATGACTACTATCATAACATCTTCCAAGAAGCAGACTAAAGAGAACTCCTTACTTAGCCTGACAAGACATGCAGGGTTTTGTTTTTCAAGCCATATACAGTCCTGACATAACACAAGACACTTCTGAAGGATCTCAGAGAAAAACAAAGGATGGGCTCAGAGATGCACAGAAAAACTTGAAAAGGAAGTAACACACTTTTTCAGTGATTTACCTGAGATTTAATGACAGTACAACACAATGTCAGAACAAACAACTGACAAGCTCTTATTTTAATATTTTACTACAAGACTTGCTTTTAGCACTACCTTTTTTTCATTTTCGTGATATATGGTGTTTCTCTCAGTATGTTGCATTATTCACTGAGGACCAAAACTAGAGGTTTAATATGAAGTTCAGGAATTAGCCTAAAGCATAGACAAATGCACTTGTAATTGACATTTTAGTTTTTCATTTTGTTCTGAGAAAGCCAAAGTGTTAATCTCCAAGTAACTGCAGTGCATAAAAATCAGTCATACACACATATTCAAAAGCCCAAGATACAAAAGATCTTTCTGTTGTCTAACTGTTCATTACAAGATACAAGCTAAAGATGGAGAGTAAGTGCTCCACATACAGGACAACAGAAAGATCAGTGTTTAAAGAATAAATGCTCTATTCTTGATCACTAAACCAGTGTTTTTTCAAAAACCCTTATGAGCTAACTACCCCAAGTACAACAAAATGAACAAAAGAACACCAAGTCTCTTCAGAGCTGTACCAGTACTGCAGGAAGGCAGTAAATCAAGAATGGTGATCAAGACAGACTCACGTAACATTTGCTATCACTATCCACAGCCATCCTTTTCCATTTTAAGAGCACATTACTGCTACTCCATCTAACCCAGCTTGAACCTGCAGTTCAGGACAAATATGCTGAAAATTACAGTGAGGAGAATTACTGGAGAACTGAGTCTGTCTGCAGAGATGTGACATTTACTCCATGAAAAAGTCCACTTCTAAAAACAATATATATAATACAATAAGGAAACATATTTCAGCCTTATTCCATAGCTGAATTAATAATGAAGTAAATAATAAGCACCAAAATCTAGACCATTGATTTTCACAGAAAGTCAATCATTAATGTGTGCACAACTGCCATGTGCTTCAGAGCCCTGTTTCACAGGTTTTGAGTCATTAGTTTAAACAAGAAAGACTTAATTTGTTAAATTCTGAATTATAGCCACTAAGGGGATAACAGCTTCATTTTCGCCTTGTTCACTGACACAAAGGGGCAGCAAGGCTCTCAGCTAGAGTAGTTCAGCCATAAAATGCTGCAGTCACAAAGACAGATTCTTCCCCTACTCATGCTACAAACTACATGATCAGTCACTGTACAGTTAATGCTGGTATTACAGGTACAGCCCAAGTACAAAGCTAATACTCAAATGCAGCAGGTAAATAGGGAACTAGAAACTGCAATACCTGCCCTAAAGCAATACCTCAGTGCAAAACTGGACTGCAGAGTTGTACAGTGATCTAGGTTCATCTACTTGTTTGATGCCAAATATTTTGCTAGGAATTCTTAAGTACACTGGTTCTGCACAATCTGAATTGTGCACAAAGAATTTAAAACAGTAAGGGAGTCAAGCAACATGGCCCACATTCATCACACTGCAGCCACAAAGCTTTTTCTCTCATACTATTAGAAGATCGTATCTTCCTTTAAGTGTTAACACAGAGCACTTTCTCATTTTGCTAGCCGAGTATACTGTGCAAACCATACTGAATTCCACATCAGACCTTTGACTGTAAGATAGAGAAGTTTAAATCCTAAATTATCTCCAGATCCAACCGACTGAGTTTCTCATTCTGGTCTGCTTAGACACATCCTAAATTCCTTTCTTCTCAGTTGCCTAACTCCACCCACCTATCAAGGAAGTAGAAGTATTTGTCTTTATGAGCAAGCACAATTCACAGGGTGGGGTGCATCAAGAAAAATTGTTTTTCTGTTTACTTTTATATTTCTTCAACACATGGATCTAATAGCTCCTTGCTTACTAAATTCCAGCTCCTTCAACTTGCCAACAAAACCAGTGCATTCACTTTTGAACTCTTAGCAAATCTCCTTTTTAAGATTATTTTAGCTACCTGCAGGAGGCACATGCTATGAAACTAAAAGTGCCCAGCTGTGAGAAAGGGATTTTCCGGTCAGATTGAACAGGAGTGGCAGCTACTCAATGGCTATTTTGGGCCATAAGTACTGAAGACCCCCAGAGAAGCACAACTTACTAGTGTTTTTCAGTAACTTCTTTGGAAAATTATAAACTTAACCATTCTTTCTATGTGGTAAAAAGAGAAAAACCCCAACACTTCTTTGATATAGGAATGGACAAAAGATATTCACCCTCAGTTTTCAACTGAAAGTGTAATCCTAATGTCAATCTGGCCATTCTAATGAAAAAGGTTAAAATTCTCGGTTTTCCCCAGGAATTCAGTACTAGCCTTCCCAAACTGCCAGCAGCTCCAAGGAGCAGGAGGAAGGGGACAGCAGGGAATATGCTCTTCTGCTGACCAAGTTGTTCTGTGTCCATTTACACTTTGAAGTTGTGTTGAATGTACTGCCAGGACAACCCTGCTGGTTGCTCATACCTGTTGTCAAGCAAAACAAACTGTGGCAGCAAAAGCAGTTTTGTGCCAGCATAACTGAGTCTGGGTATAAATAAAGTTCAGCCTTTTCTGCATGTGCCTGAACCACTCTGAAGTATTAAACTCTCTGCTGCCTGCCATGTCCTGATAGCTCAAGTGCTTTGAAGTTTGCTACAGGCCTCATCATTCAGCTTAACTTTTCTCTGAGCTAAAGTCAGCAAGGTTTGCCTGAAAAGGACACTGGAGCTACAAAAGGGAGGTGAAGACATGCTGAATCTGTGGGAAGAGAAATCACTTTTCACAGAGGGGCAATGCCAAACACCAGGAGACACTAAGAGCTTAAGCTCTGCACAAAGGTGTAAGGTGGTAAGCTTGTAAGGTGGGCTGATGACAACCTGAACAATTTTAACCATGACAAGCGCACGGTCCTGCACCTAGGTCAGAGCAATCGCAGGCACAGCTACAGGTTGTGCAGAGAAGAGATTCAGAGAAGCCCTGCAAAGGACTTGGGGGTGTTGGTCAATGAGAAAATGAACACGAGCCAGCAGTGTGTGCTCACAGCCCAGAAAGCCAACCATATCCTGGGCTGCATCAAAAGGAGCATGACCAGAAGGCTGACGGAGGTGATCCTTCTCCTCTACTCTGCTCTTGTGAGACCTCACTTGGAGTATTGTGCACAGTTCTGGTCTCCTCAATATCAAAGAAGTGGTGAATGCCCCATCCCTGGCAGTGTTGAAGGCCATTCCTTCTTCAACCATTTGTGTAGCTATAGGTCCTTGTCCT
>JASSUY010042993.1:0-19360 GCA_032466535.1 Forpus xanthops
ATTGCTTGCTCCCTGCTGAAGATATCTTCTGCTTCAAATCAATCACATACAGTTTCTTTAGTTTTCAATGAGGTTACTAAACTAAATTTGACAAGAGCGCCCTTGGAATACTGTCACAGATTAGTAGCAGGTAAACATCAACATTTGTTAACAGATACTTAATTTCAATGCAAGTAGCCTTTTTATACATTGATTCCAAAAATGTATCACACTTGTAGAGTTAAATATGGGGAAAGTTCAAGACAGTAAGTTCAAGAAAGTTCTTGTGACATGTAAAGGAAAAAAGAAAACCACTTGGTTTTTTCCATCTCTCTAAAAAGGGAAACCTAAATGTTTAGGAATAAAAAAATACAGTCTACAGATCCAAATAACATGAGTCCTTTTAAAAGCCTCATTAGAGACTTTAATTATATCTCATTAATTGCTGTGCTCAAAATCACAAAGTTTTACAGTAAAGAGAAAACGTATTAGAATATACACAAAGCAATGATTTTATATATCAGATATATTCAGACTCTGTGAAACTAAATTCCACAAATTACTGCACCCACCCAATGAATCTGTTCTCTTAATTCTTTTGTGAGTGGAAGCACAAGGAAGACTTTGAATTTTAGAAATTAAACTGTAGCATTCTCCATGAAGAGCTATCTATAAAACACACATCAATCCGTCATAGAAGTAACACTTTTGCCTAGGCAAACATCCGTTCTGCAAAGAGCACACTACACTTTCAAAGCAGATATGACATTGTTATATTTCCCGGTTAGGATACTCCCTCTATGGGCTTGATTTTTTTTTCCTTAAGCCTAGCAGCATTTCTAGACACATACTTAGCGTTACAAAACAATGCCATAAACCTGGAAGAAACAAAATAATCATACATACCACACTCCTAAGCAGCTTGGAAGCTCTGCACTTAAAAGAGCAGTGTGATTCAGAATGCTAGTGTGGTTGTCCTTTGCTCTGAATTTCCAATCTCTACATTTATCTTATGTGACATCACACTACAATTGGCAGCTAACCTTCAAGTTATTTCATTTTTGATGTAAATAATCAATGTCAGACAATGAAATACTAAGTTAGACTTAAATTGAGTTCAGCTCACAGAACAATGTATCTCAGAAGAATTGTCCAACACTAAGCATTTCTCCACTGTGTGATTATATCAGCTATTTTTACAGAAACACACTTCTGGTTATTATTTCCCTTATGAATTCTCTTATATAAACAATGTAAACATTAACCTCATTTCTGCTGAGCCTGAAGTGCCTGCATATACAATTAAAGTGTTCAGTGTACCAGTGATAATACTTCTGCAGGCAAGCTCTTCTTTTTGTAAGAATTACTATCAGCTTCCTAGAGCTATATAAATCCCCCATCATTTCAGCATCTGGGGTGAAACGTCATCAAATGCAAATTCAATTTGCCACTGGGTGTGAAATTTGTGTTTCTCCTAAGTCTAAATATAAATTTCTTAATACAGAAATTTTTATTTTTGTAAGTCTAAGTGAAAATTCTGCAGTTCTTCACATGCATTACCAGCAGCACTGCTTCATCAAATCAGGGAGGAATCACCATTATAAAAGCTGACAAAGGATTTATTAAGGGTTTGATTCTACAGCCTTGCTTATATCAAGTAGAAAATAATGTCTGTATCACAGTATGTACTTCAGGAATGTGATCCTGCTTTGCAAAGCTACTAATGACAAAATCTGGCCCTTCTTAAAGCTTGGAAATAAAGCCTAAGAGAGACATAAATCCTTCAGAGGAATTTCAGGAGAGGCTGGAAGCACAGGATTATCCCAAATCCATCTACATCTGATCCACATATGGAGTCCTCATCCAACAAATATCTTGTAGATGCTTTTGCCAGCCATATATAGCTATTCTGTGATCCTCAGTTATAGGGGAAATGGTATAAAACCAACACTTCCCACTCCCCAGCAGGTAAATCCAATTAAAACTCAGAGACACATTTTCAATAATAATGATTAACTTCTGAAACAACTGTAGAGGGAAATTACATTTTCTCTATTTCTTGTTCTTTATAGCTCAAGACTGCAGGCCTTTCTTGTCTGTGTGTTTTACTTATCATATTCAGTATGGTTGTTGAGTTCTGTGTTAGCACAACTGGGCAAAATTTTTGGTCTGCTTAATTCGTGATGTCAGACTAGTTGATCTACTATCCATTTGCAACTACAGACTATGAAAAATGTGGTTTTGATATACTGAACACATCTCTAAAATTAATTACCTCATAAAAAAAGAAAGAACATTTCTGCAGCAAAACTTTCAAGTAAATGACTTCTACAAAAAGAAAGGAGAACTAAGTTAAAAGTACAGGCTCACAAAGATTTTTTATACAGCGTGTTTCCTTGCTCTCAAAAAATTCTTACTTAATAAACATACTAGAATATCTTTCCAAAGACATACTTGGACTCTGAAAACACAGATGTTAGAACAATCTGCATGTCTGAGAATTCTCATTGGCTGCTTATAACTTCAAGTTTTCATAAATGCGAATGGAAGGACAAGATTCTACAGAGAAACTAAGAATCAAAGATGGGAAGATTTTGTGACAGGTTCCTGTAAAACAGTGGCTACAACAAAATATGTAAGGCAGCTTTTCATAGATCTTTGCTTTTCATAGCATAAAGGGTAGACAAATATAATGTAAAATATGTGATCAGATGAAAAATTAAAATTTAAATACATAATTACACAAGAATATATATTTCTTTATATTTCTACCTGAACATAACCCCCCCAAAGCAGGAAGACAGCATTACTAACCAATATGAATTGTTGGCTCTCCCAACCCTCAACCCTTACTTTCCCTTCCACGTCTTCCCTCAAGTATTCAAGATCCACAATGCTAAAATAGATTTCTGGTGGGTAACTTCTCAGAATAATTTTTTTGCTTCTTCTTCACCACCCCACCCCCTTCCTCAGTATCAAAGAAACCTGCATTCCGAACCACACTAATCACTAGGTTCAGGTTGTACTATCAATATGCCCTGTGGAAAAACCTCTAAACATACGGGTTGAAAAGTTAGTACTGTTAGAAACCAGGCATGTGTAGCAGCAGCTGTCTTACTTGGCATAGCTTTTGTCAAGTTTTCTGGCACAAATTCCACGACCACAGACTTCTAATGGCTACTAGTATCAATCAACATGCTTGGACTAATTCTGAACATAGAAGTTTCACATTTCAAGAAGTTTCACATTTTAACAACTATTTTAAGTCAGCAAGGCTGATCTAATATACAAGAACATGCTCACTGCTAGCCCAGTGGCATGGCAGCTTGCCTACTTTGCTGCCAGCTAAGATACCAGGAAAAGAACAGTGGAAACTAAATCCACTTTAAGGACAGAACACATTCAGTTGGCCAGGGACACTGCCAACTACAGTATCATGTTTAATTCTTAAACACTAATGACTGATTCATGGCAATAACCCCAAAGGGAAATACTCACCTGCTACTTGAAGCACATTTTCAGGGGATGTTTTTTAACACTATCTATAGGAATTCTGATTTGTAACTCTATGCTATTAATAAACCATAACATTAGAAACTGAAAATTTACCCCCCTTCCCAAATCTCTTTTGAAATAGAGGAGGAATAGAATCCTTATTTGGGATGAAATAAGTATTAAGACAAAGAACACAAAGAGAAAAAAGTAATAATACGCTTCAGCTGAGCCAATGACAGGTACTGAACTACTTGGAGAATAAAGCTGTAAACACCTCAGTCCCAGTGACACTATATTCTACCAATATTCAGCCATATCAATGCTGACAGTGTGCCTGTGTTAATTGTGTGTCTCATCTCCAGACAGAAAACAAATAATTTTAAAAAATATTTTAAAAATCCTTTTCCTTTACTTTATTCCTCAATACATTTTCAATACTCTCATTGCCTGAACTATTGGCTGTCATCTCCACACAATCTTTTTCCTAAAAGACACAGGAAAAAACACTGTTCTCCAGTGGATTGCCAGAAATGTTAGAAATGATACCTTGCACTGAGCTTAACACCTGAACATGTAACACTTGGTTGGCTATTCTTACAGTACAGAAATCTGTAGTTCTTTATGAGCAATGCATAGAACAGCAGGAAAAATTCAACCACTCATTTTAAGTATGAAATAAATTGAGATAATTATCAATTTCATTCTAAACATCTAGATTCCACAAGAATAGTGCAGATACCAGACAAGGGATGCCTGCATAG
Organism: Forpus xanthops; assembly: GCA_032466535.1. Lineage (NCBI taxonomy): Eukaryota > Metazoa > Chordata > Aves > Psittaciformes > Psittacidae > Forpus > Forpus xanthops. The sequence continues at coordinate 4,236 of JASSUY010042993.1, forward strand.
TCTTATACCCTAAATACCTTGAGACCAATAATGAAGAGTGAAAGCAGATGTATCCCATGGAGTTATTCCTTTGCTAACCTGCACAAATTTCAGCCTGTGTGGCATTCTTATCCTTTATAAAACAATTTCAGTCAGGTCATAAAACATATAAGGAAAGCAGGTCAGAGAAAAAATAAGTTAAATAAACACATTTGAGTATCAATATTAACTGTTAAAGATTCTTATTAAGAAAGAAAAATCTTAAGCAACTGGTACAAATACATACATGAAATCCTGGACCTGCTGCAGCTAAGACACTTTTGCCATTAACCATCATGAAACAACAATTTCAACTATGGCATCTAAACCCTTAATATTCCAACATCCAAAATTTGCCTTTTAAAACTGGAATTACCATGATAAAAGCTTTCAAGTTCTAATCCTGACAGCTTTTGAATTGGACATCTGGAAAAAATCTTTCAGCTATGCAGATATTGTGACACTGGAACAAGCTATTCAGGCTGCAGAATCTTCATCCCTGGAGGTTTCCAAGACTTGGCAGACTGATTTAGTGCTGAGAGAAGTCTTTATCTTGATCAGGAAGCTCAGAGAGGTGTAAATGACCCCTGAAAGGGCCTTACAATCAAAATTTCTGTGATTCCATGAAATCAGGTATGTGACAGAAACCCTGCTTCAGTCGCTGAAACATAATGAGGAGAAATGACAATGCATACAGACTGAGCCGTTGAAGGGAAATCACTAAACAGGAAATTTATGAACCACTGTTTCTCATCTCTATCAGGTACACCTTCTTCTGAAATGGCAAACAGAACCAGTAAGCAACCTGTATAACTTCTAGCTTTGTGTCTGGGGCAAGTGCTGAACTCCAGTGAAATCAGATGCTGAGATATTTCTCTCATTCTTGCTGATAAAAAAAAAGAGAATTTTCTACTGTGAAAAAAAGAAGTGTTTGCAGCACTTTCTGTAAATAGTTTAAGATGAAATGTAGTTGGGAACATTTTTCAGCACCATAAAGGACAAACACCACACTAAGAAATATTCTAATAATAACATATTGTTTACATAAGTTTGCTTTATTACTTTGTTCACTGTCTTTCACTTGGCACTCTCACTTTTATTAGAGAACATGAAGCACCTTACAAAACAAACCTGAAAACCTGGGCAGAGAACATAATGCTGGCTTGAGAAGCCACTTTTAGGCAGGAAAAAAAATACAACATTGTTCATTGCTTTGTTGAACAGATTTTTAAAGATGGCAAATTCACTGTCGCTTTATAATTGCACAATTCTTCTCAGTGCAGAACATCAAGCAAACATTGTATGTTAGAACCAAGCTAAATCTAAGGATAAAAAGCTCTAACCAGACTGGATACTCAGCTCTGGAGACTAAGAAACAAGTCCAATGTTTCTTCCAAGTGAAATCTGTGCTATTGACTAGGACTAAGTTGTTTTTCCTTTGTGAACAGGAAACATTAAGGGCTGTGGTGATTGTATGCATGTTCTAGTAAGATAAAACACAGCAGCATTTTCCAGCCCTGCTTGAAAAGACGTGAAAGAACAATTTAGTGAGGATTTAGTGTACCAATTTTATCAAACAAATGGTTAAAACAAAAGCAGCAACAAAGGTGAAATGTTTCCATCACACCCTATATAGGAGATTAATGGTCTGTCTGTGACCAGGACAGAGTTACATAGTCAGATATCGGTCTGAGTAAAATGAACTGAAAGAGAAGCACTGCACAAAGCCTTGCTACCTGAAATGGAAATCTCCTCACTTCAGAGTGCACCTGCTAGTGTCATGACAATTATCTATTAAGGTTTAGGCACTACTGCTGCCTCCCAAAATGAATTCATTATTCAGAGAAACTCATTCAGGTATGAAACACCCAAGCTATCATCTCAGAAGCATTTTATCTGTAAAGACAGCAGACACAAGAATAAATGGGCATTTGTTAGCATTGAGAAAGACCCAATACCTCAAAAGGTACAGAAGAATACTTAATTAGGGAAACAAAGAAAGATTCTAGCAGATGCGGAAAGAAAAGCTACATGAGGTTTTTATTAAACAAAACCACAGATGTAAATATTTTTCTTACACCAACCCTGTATTTTCATGCAGGTTTCAAAGTAGATCTTGGTAGAGCTGGAGCATGAGAAAGAAGACTTTTTCCAGACGACAGCGAAGAACGGGTGACCTGAATTCCTACCACAATCTACAGACTCTAGACATTCCTGCAACACTGTCACTACTTGTACTGCACCTTTTGAAAGCAGAAGGGAAGCCCACACACTGTATCTTTAATCCCGGTGCAGCTTGTTGCTTAAATCAGACTTGAAACATTATGTGAAAGTACTGCAAAAGAATTCTAATGAAATTTAGTCTTTTGCTAAAAGGATGACTGATTTACTGCATAAGCTCTAGTTATTCTGATAATTTTACAAAGCAGTATAACTCTGGCTTGCCTGGATTTGAAACTAACAACAAAGAATTCTGTCCTCAGAAGGTTTATCTTTCCATCCTAAGAGAATAGCTGATTTTTCTCCAGTAATTCAACAGCTGTAACTAAATATTGCATTAGAGAAAAAGACCAATAGATCACAGAAATATACCTTTATTATGTTAACAAACAGCTGCTATTTACCCCTTTGACTAATATACTTCATTTAGTATTCCATAAACCAGTGACTTGAAAGTATTGGTTTATGAAGTATTTTCAAACAGTTTTAAGAAATGAAACAACTTGCAGAAAAAGTAACTGCAGTTTAATCCAGGCTCTGGAGCTTGTAACTATGAAATGGAGCAAGAAGTTTCAGTCCTAGTTCCCAGGAGCCCACATTCCCAACATTCCTCTTCACCTTGCACTTGTAACCATTCTTCTTCAATCTTACATCACAAGAAAGAGAAAATGATGACACTCTCCTTATATGCTCCATTAGCTGCACACTGATCCTAAACAAAATTAACCATGATCCTAAGCATATCACTGACAGACAAGGTCTATCTCACCAGCATTACATTCACTGCAGCTCTTACAAATACCTGGAGCGGGATGCAAAAAGCTGAAGAAACAAGCAGATATATGAACGCTGTATATTTATATATTAATACATACTATATACTATGTATAAATATATATTTATTAAAGGTTATATTCTATTGTTAAACTTCTTCTGTCTCTTCTATTAAGTTAGTTTTACAGAAGCTTTTGCAGAATTAATGTAACACAAATACTTACACTTGATGCTGGACAACCTACTTTTGGGGACTGAACAGTCTACAGCAGCTGAAAATAAGAAAAAAAAATGGGAGTGACTCAAAATTGACTTAGTATTTGAGATAGCTAGAAAAAAGTAGCCATTAATCAACACAGAACACAGACTAATTTAGTTTGAACACAGCAATTCTTCTCAATTTTAAAACATGCTATTTACTGTGTATTTAAAGTATTAGGTTGATATTAATACAGTCAGAGAATTTTTGAGATAAGGGTGTTAAAGTAAATATATATTCAGAGGAAGAATCATCACTCAAATGAAGATTCCTTATGAATTTTGTGCTGATGGCATTTAATTGCACTTCTGAGGATACTAAGGATGCTACATGGTAGAGAGATAACAGTACATTTTTGAGGATGGACTCTGGCAGAATCCAAAGCCCCAGTGTACCTCTATTGAAAGCAGGCATTTAATTTAAATATTCAGGCCATCCTGCCAAAAATTGTAGCATTTATGTCTAGGACTGTGAACCCTGTAACAAGTTTATGCTGTGAAGAATGAAAACAGGTTGTGAACTGTAAAACAAAATTAACAACTATGTATGGATCTTCTTAGTTTTGTGCATGATACTAACTTTTTAAACACAGTACTTCAGACTCCTTATATGACCTTAAAAAAATAACTTTGGCTATAATGCAGTTGGTTTTCAATTATAGCGCTGGAAACAGTTCACAGTGGTGTAAACACATATTTCTAAACCTGAAAAATTTTTGTTCAGAATCTCACCATAATTAAGAAACATACAAACATGTACAAGTTTAATAGGCTCCAGATTTCGTATCTGTCTTTTGGCAAACACAAATACTTTCTAACATTAAAAAACAGGAAAAAAAAACCTATGCACTTTTAACGCTTACGAAAACAGAGTAGCAACATGATTTTCTCATTTGTAAATGCATAGGGCAATTTTCAAAAGCCTTAAAACTCACCAATAACATTCTGGGAGAATAAGCTAAACCTGGGAGTAGAAGGTTCATTCATATATGCACATTTTTACCTTTGGCTGAAAGGATTTTGTTATAATGAAACACCATGTGGTCTCTGATCAGGTACTGATTAGTTAGACTTTGAGAGGAGTCGATGCAGAAAGCTGTAAGATTAAATATATTTGTACATTGTAAAAGCAGGCACAAGAATACTGAAATTTTAAACAGTTATTAACTGCATTTCAAAGTCACAAATTACTGTGCGCTTAAATTCTTTGCTCAATTGTAGGCATTTTTCTGTACCAGTTGCCGTCATACAAAGTCATCCTGTCTCTTTCCCCTCCCCACCCCCAGTCAGACATTAACTCAATAAATAGCTACAGAAGTGGCTGAAACTGGACTATGAAAACATCAGCATGGAAATTTCCTGCTTCTCCATCCTATACTCTCTTTACAAAAGGTGCCTAAGGTGGCAGTATGGCATAGAAACTAATCCACGTAAACTACTGACTGTAAAGGAAAATGTTTAACCTCAAAGATTCTTTAATGCAGCAACCATACACATACTCCAGCTAATATAGATGTGACATTTGTTATGTATTTGCTTATCTTGCTATTTGTAGCTAGCAATACAAGGCAAAAATTACTCCTCAAACATATTTTCAGTAATGTTTAGTAAATGTAAGTACATCGCCAATTAAGCTCAATGCAAAAGTTTTAATTATAAAAACATCTTAATCATAAAAATCAATGAATCCATATAAAAGGAACCAACCTTCTGATGAATGCACAAGTTACTTACCATTACTTTTAGTACTTAGTTGTCCTTTAAATGGACTTGCTGGACCACATCTAGGAATGGTAAGAGCTGGGTATTCACTGGCTTTAACAAAGTGTCAAACAAAAACCAAAAATCAGAAAAAGAACGAATACTTTTTTTTTTGTCTGTCAAAATGCACAGTCTTTCTCCAAAGAACTCATGAACAGCTGTATTGGTTCTTTTTCATAAAGGAAAAAGAGCTTATTTAAATGTTAAGATATTACTGAAATACAACAATGTAGTTAAGTAATTTAATCTAACCACCAAGGTACAATAGTAGCGCTTTCACTGGTTCAGCGAGTCAAACACCACTTCAGTCTGAACTTTACATTGGTCGTTCAACTGCACAGAGACATGGCCACAGTTTTGTACCTATGCTACCCTCCAATTTGTTTTAAAGTTTTATTGATCAAATTTTATCATTATGTCAAATGATTAATGCGAAAAAATATTCTGTATGTAGACAATAAGTATGGTAAACATTATAATAAAATGCAAGTTTAATAGATTGAAGTGAATTATGTTCACGTAAAAATCCATCCTATCAATGAGAATATATGATTTAAAAAAACTGTTTTGCCATTTGATTTTGGGGCAGTTTGACAGCCTGGGAACTCTACAGGCAAGTGTAGATCCTGACAAAACAAGTCTGTCATTATGAGAACTGACAGAACGTGAATTAAAAGCTTTGCAGCTCCTCAGAAACAGCACTGCATTGCCAGCTCACATTCACTGTCTGCTATGCAGCCTATAATTTAAAGATCGTCACTTGAACTAATTAAGTAGCTGCAACACATTTAGAACAAACAAATAAAACATTCATTTAAGGAACCCAACATACCTAAAACGCAAAGCAAAACAAACAAGGTTTCTTTAACAAAGAAACACATACCACATTTACTTAACAACAATTCTAAAACCACACAACCAATTTCTACAAATTTGTTATTAAGGCCCATATGGTCTTCCCATTCCCACCTCACTTCTCATCTGTCAGTTCAAGCATCTGCAACTGCCAGGTGTTTCCTAGCACTTGGAGGCTCTTAAAAGTTCTGTAGCAGTAACTCCACTGCTGTACACTTACTGGTCACCTTGAGCTTTCCGCCCTTCACCAGATGTAGCAGCATATGGGACTACTCAAGATGAGTGGGCATCCCTTCTATGTGGGCTTCAGTTGGGTTGACAAAGGCAGACATAATTATAAACTCAGTGGGGGTTGCAGAAGCCATGCTGAAAGCCATGCCACACATTAAAAGCCCCTTAATCCCACCTGTCACGGCTTCTTACATCCTACATGCCCAGCACCTGAGTTTCCAAGGGCTTTTTCCATTTCTAACTGTTTTATAAAGACTGCTGGAGTACTACTGCTCTGTTTTAAGTACAACAGTGTGTCACATAAGATGGTTAACATGGTGTCTGATTATTAATTACTAGACTGCACCAAAACAAATCATTAACAATGTTTTAACATCATTTCCCCAAAGGGCCTTAGATATATAAAAAACATACTGTACTAACTTTCAAGTAACTAGAAATAGTTTGGGAAAAGACAAAAACTCATTTAACAAAGTAAGTAAAATGAAAGTCATTAGCATATGTAGAAATTTGCAGAGTATTTTCTTGGGACCCTGTTGTGAAATGATGCTAAATCTGGATCAATAAACTCAATCCTTGTTCTTACAAAGCACAATAAATACCAGGAAAATTTTTAATTAGTATGTGGCCTTTATACAGTAGGGGCTTCTGTGACTTTACAGTATTAGAAGCAGTGTCTGCAAAAATAGTGCTCCCACTTCACCAGATCAGCAGTAGAAAAGGGACAAGAAAACATTAAAAAAGAAAAAAAAAAGGACGAAAATGCTATTGCATATTATTTCAACCCTATCCTGCATTTTCTCTAAAGCCAAATGACAACATTCCTGCTCATCTGTATCGATTTCAAATGGGTCGTTTTAAATTCTCCTTGTGATTCAATTCTTCCTAATCTCTATTTGTGATTTAAACAGTCACATGAGCAAACAATCCTAAATTATTTTAAAAAATATTAGATTTCCAAACACACAGCAAAAAATTATTAGATTTAGAATTACTGTCTTCATAACAACTACAAACCTTTGCCAATAAAGACTTTCTTTATTGTTTAGGTATTATCTTTCTCTACCATACACTATTACATACAAGTGTATCCACCATCTACCTGGATAAACCCTGAAACTCGTGAGTTCCTGAAATTACAATGTGTTTAAAGAATGCAAATGTCTGGCAGGACTTGAATGTTAGATTATAAAATTTCAGCTGACAAGTGTTAGTCCTAATGATAAAAAAAACCCCTCACATATACACCAGAAATCCAAATTATAGCATACACCTGAGAATCAGAAGGGTTTCAGTATTGTCTAAATATTCCAGTATTTTCTATATGTCAGAGCTAGGTTATAATTCTAGGAGACACATATGACACTTAGCTAAATGCTTACAATACCCCTCTCCTTTTTATGTGAAAGAAGCATAGAAAGGTAAGCTTGGGCATCTTAAAGTAGAGAGATTGTTATAACTACAGTTGATTCTCTTTGCCCTGAGTTAAAGGTGATCAGAGATGCTGAGAAACCTGTTGCTTTTATCGTCTCCAGCTGGAGATACGTCTGTTCAGCACGATAAAGATTTTGAAAGGGTCACTTGCTTTGCATCACCAGCAGATGGCACACTGATAAACTCCGTCAAAAACTACAGCCTACCGGTTTTGTCCTTTACAATTAATCTTTACCAGGCCGCGGGAGGGGGGAGTGATCAAGTGATAGAAGCTGTATTGATTTAGGACTTTGAGCACAGTGAAGGCAGCGTGCATTTTGGATACCTTGCCTCTTTTTTTTCAAAACCATGACTGGAAGTGAGAATTTTTTTTCAGTGAAAAATTTTCAACCAATTTTGAGGTTCTTAAGTAATAAATTATTTGGGAATAGGAGCACTTGTCTCAACCGGATTTAGCAGAACCAATCCAAGTACACACAGCGCTACAGCAGCTTTTGCAATAATCAGGTTTCCTGATTGAAATGCACACTTTCTATATCTTAGAATAAAACTTCCAGTCACAAAGTGAAGGTTTATGTAAATATATTACCAGAACTAGACTGGAAACTCTTCAAGATAATTTAATTTCTTTAAAGAAATCATTCTTTCAGATTTAAGTCTCAGAAACTCAGATGTATAATGAACTCAATATAGGAGTATATCCTATCTTTGATATACTATCCATATAACTATGCGATTTAAGCACAGATTTCCTCATAGATGTAAGTGGACTGTCCATAATGAATATAAAATCACGATTCTCACACTGTGTGAGAGATCTAAAGTACACAGAGCAAGCAAATTAAGTATTTCTAAAAATTAATTAAATCTTCTAGCTCCTTATTAATACTGCTATTTGCTTGTTTAAGCTTCCTGTGCAAGTGTGTGACACTGCACAACCAGACCCACTCTCTATAATTCTTTCCATCTGGTATCTAAGGTAAGTATAATTATATTATTCCAAAGAGATTTTTAGAGTATTTTTTAAAATTATTTTTTCATTTTCATTTAAAATATGTCCTATCTTTATTTCTTATTTTACAGCCTTAAAAATGAGAAAATCGATAGTTTCTATTGTTACTTTGTTTCCTAGTTGTTAGTGGCTATGCAGGATTTATTGTTTTTCTGCAAAACCATTTCAGATTTGAAACATAAATATGTACTGGAAAGAAGCCCAGTCTTTCGTTAAAACCTTCTCATAAGAAGGATTTTAAACACAAGTATTAGACTTACTATTTTTGTAACAAACCTGTACTTCAGATATAGCAAATAAAAAATACTGAAAATAAAACAATCAGCCTATCCTTACCCACAAAGACTTGTTACTTAAAAGATAATCCACAAAAAAAACACAGAGACTTTAATTAGGATATTAGATATAGGCATGTAAATCCTGCATTGCAAGCCACAAACATCCACTTAACTGTGTAGAGAAGTATGAACACTGCTTTTTCCAAAGAGCAGCTCCTAAACCTTAGATTAGGTTCAAACAACCCTCAGCCCCTAGGTGGATCCAGACCTCAGGTCTTCTCAGCTGTTCCAGAGGAATATGTTCATCACTCCCCCAAGGCATCAACCCTTTTGTGCAAAAGTTTTTTGGTGGCTTCAGGACTCTTACATTAATGGTTGCACACTGATCTCATCTCAGCTGGAAATATGGACAAGAACTGCATCATTTGCATGAGATGTAGGGATTTGATCTTCCTGAGCCTGATAAGGTCACTCAACCCACAAGTTCATACTTCTAACTCTGTACACCCTAATAGTACTCTACAGCATTAATGCTGTACACATGCTGAGGATCAAACTGAAGTGGTTTAAATAATCTCTGTGAAATCCTAAATGACTTAGTAGTGATGTAACTTCCTTCAAACATCTAATTTAACATATCGGAAAAGGTCATAATTAAAAGAATGAAATTAGGACCTGAAATATAAATTCCCCTCTCTTTGGTACTACAGTAAGTTTTTAAATCAAAGTAACCATTAACTCTTTACACTACAGAAATGGTTGTGCATATAAATTCAACACAAATGCAGAGAGTAAATGCTGCTATCTCAAAGTACATTAAGAGATTAACCTGGTCACAAAAATCCATACTGGATGTCAAGTTAATTTGTTTAAATAAGAAACTAATTTTTCTATTTTCAGCTACTTTTCTATTAACAGGATTATACACTTTAAAAAAAAAAGAAAAAAAGGAGTAAGAAGACACTCTATTAGTAGCACTTCTACTAAGGCCTACCTTCCCATCAATGTGGTTTACATCTTCCTACCATACTCCCTAAACTCCTTTTAATTTCCCCAGTTTGCTGCCTTTTCCTTACCTGCTGTCATCCTCAACATTCTCTACTTGCTCAGCAGTGGCTGAAGAGGTGCTATAGGTGTTACAATTGGTCACCTAATTTAAGCTTCTCTGGTTACTTATCCTTGGCTGGCTAATTCTTCTCCTCTAGTTGCATATCTGGGAATGACCACAGAACAGAATGACTTCCTCTCAAAGAATGTGTATAAATTCCTTAAATTTTCTCCTACCCAGCCCCTGACGTTTGTACCACTAAGAGTCCTACTTCTAGGTCACAAATAGGTGAAGTTGGCTAATAGATGCCAACTTTCCAATAACGGAAAGAAGAGAAAGCCAACAGAGAACACTGACTCACCCACAGACTCCTTCTTGAGGAAAATACATTGAAACGTGGCACGTTTCCACTGCTTTTTCTGCATCACACTCACAAGAGATCTTCAAACATTGCTTTAGATTGAGCTGGTTATTGAATGCTGATAGTATTCCATTTTATTTGAGAGTTACAGAGGGGCAAAACTGAGCACCTTGTAGTCACACCTGTATTTTTTTCCTGTTCATGCAAGCAAAACAGAAGTTGCTTGGACCCATATCAGTTTCTAGTGATACCAGAACTCCTATCAACTCTGAGAGTCTTAGATGTGAAGCCAGCTTTAACAGAATAACATATAAAATTTGTTAAGAAATGGCTGAATCCACCAGAGGAAAAATACAGCCATTATTTTCTAATTTTTTTGAAGCAAAACTTGATGAACAAAGCCACAAGAAACTACAATATCCTAATTTTGATATAACATCCCTAATATCCCACCGGAATTTTTCATGGGATCATATGTGTCAGAGGCAAAATATGATGAAAATTATACATCATTCCTTGACATATGCACCATCTATAAGCTTCTAAGCCATTAATTAGATGGATACTATTTATATACTTACTATGCTGGATTACACCAAAGCTCTTCTTTACACCCATCCCTAATGCATAAGTCATGTCTCTCAACTGCTTTACAACTAACAATCTACTAGTATTCTGCATAAATTAAAACTATGCAACCAGTATTATATTTCAAGAGTCAAAGCCTCCTCTGATAAAAATTTAAGTACTCTAATGAAACAGTAGTGTACAGTAGCCTTAAAAATATGTTACAATTTTCCTAGCTACAGGCTTCACATGACCAGTTAGGGAAGTTTTGGATGGAGGTTATTGCTCTATTCATACTTCAAAAGCAGAAAGAAGCGGCTGTGTGTGTCTGCAGCATATTCTGTGATCCAAATTGCAGGCAGAAGCAAATGAACTTTAGTAAGACCCATCATTATTTGCTTGGGCAGCACCTCTAGATTTAGCAGTGGCACCAGCAGTTTCCTATTTTCTAGAAGGGTATGTGAGTGATAGTGTTCCATAAGTGAACATATGTTACTTTTAAATCGCATGTGTACAACTATCAATATTCATATTACAGTTTAGAAACATCTTTTCTAAAAGGTTACTAACCTGAATTAGTTGAATAGTTGTGCCTGTGCAAGATGGCAAACGGCAATTCAGGAGCATACTCTACCATGTGCTGCAACAATTCCTGTGGGAATGGTGCCATTACTCAAGAGCACCAGAACACTAGCTCACAAGCACATCCTACAAGACAAATGTGTTTTGACTTCTACTGCTACATGAAACTCACCATTATGTCATCCCATGAACATCCATACTGAAGGTGTTTCAATACCTAATGTCAAACCAACCGATAAAATATACATACACGTCTAAATGACGCACTGGATTTAGATTCTTCTATATGCATTAAAAAAAAAAAAACAAAATACCTTCATTAGTATAATGTGTGCCTACAAGGAAGCTCCACAAACATCCCATTTGCATTATTAACTTCCACCCTCTCATGTCTCATTTTCAACTGAAAATGCATTAGCAAAACTCTAATGTATAGATGGCCTCACCCAGACTGGAGAGCAGAGAATCCTCAATCCACTGTGCTTCAGAGAAAGTTGCAAGGTATAATCTGAAGCAAAATAGCTAGCAGGGTTAATGATTTGAATCCTGCTTCCTTTAGCACATATTTCACTTGAAGCATGCAAGAAATCTTCAATAAAATGGGACTTAAGTCAGATTACAAATTTAAATTATTTGCTAAATGGAAATGGGATTGGTTAAGTGAGTAAAACTCACTTAATAGACTATTTGACTGATGGTCAAATTAAAGATAGGTTTAAAGATTTGCTGAACCAAGGTTTTAATTTGGTAAGAAGGTAAGGTCGGTGAGTAACATTTTCCAATTTAAGTTGAAATGTACTATTATGTTTCAAATACAACTTCAAAATGCCCATCCTCCTTTGAGGAAACAAACAGATTCTTTTTCAACTTCTCTGTTGGTCAAAGGCAACTTCATGATTCTAAAAAATCAAATTAGTATTACCAAATCAGTGCTTGAGTTTAAAAACTGTTCTAGTGGCAAATGAGAAAAAAGAAAACACATAACAATTCAGAAGTCACAGATATGTGTTAACACCCTCCTAGCTACAATCAGATTAGTGCACAGATTTCCTGCAGTGCCAGAAAAGTCTAAATAAGATGGTGCTGTCTTTACATACAGGAATACTGAAATTTTGGGTTAGAGCCTCTGAAGCCTGTGCAAACTGCCTAAACTTAACAGCAGCCTCTATGCACCAATAATGGTGACTTTCCCATCATTCTAAGACAAAAGAACGCAAATGAGTGTCACTGATTACCACTTAAGTAAAAGATTTCATTGCTGCTCAGGTATGTGCCAGTCACTGGCTGTGGTAATTAAACAGCCCAATGCAGAGGATTGAACTGAAACAACCAACTGGTTTTGAATGTCAGTATTCAGATTATTTGAGGTCACACTATAAATCTGTGACTATATGAATTTCAATTCCTGAAACTGCTGCAGTAAATAACTTGAAGGTTTATACCTGGAATTAGGAAAAATCAAAAAGGTCTAATTCTTCAGTATTTTTATTGAGGAAAAAAGTCTCAGACTCATTTGAACTTTGAGAAGACCTACATGCAAATCCGATACTGTCAGCATTGTTCCCAGACTAAAACCAAAACACAGCACTGCACCAGCTACAACAAAAGTAAAATAACTGTTACACCTAAAACCAGTACACCTATATATATATATATATACAGGTGTAATATATATGTATATATGCAAAAAAATAATTTTTTGTTACATATTCTTTAGACTAGACAAAAGAGAAACCCTGATACAAAACAAGCATCAAATCTTGCTTCTTTCTTTACAATGATGAGGCCAGGTCTGAACAAGAAACTCTGCAGAGTACACAAGTACATCAAATAGGGTATCCCACCTCTTCTGTAGTAACATTTTGGATAGGCAGTGCGTAGATACATCTGTCCTATACAGAAACTACAAATATTATGTACTTTGCCTCTTTCACAAACTGCCTGCAAGCAATCCAATGGCTGTTCCACCAAGTTTGCTCAGATACCCAGATTTCTAGGTTAACTCATTGTAAGGAATTAGTATCTCTGCCTGGGCTAATTCCTGCTGTCTGTAAGGGCAATTCCTGTATGTCTGTGAAACTAGATACTGGGCTGTCCCTTCATCTACTTCTGGCTCTATGATAACCTTCTATGTTGATAAGCAATCGCTTCCCAAGTAGGGACACACACATTTATTCTTTCCTACTTCTGATTTTTTTTTTTTTTTTACTTTTTTGTTAACAGGAGTCATTCACACAAAGCTTGCTGCAACTTGGATTCTCATTTTATGGTCAACAAACGGCATATTTTCTGTCTGCCTATAAAAATATTTTGAGGATCAAAGGAAAAATAGTCAGAAAAAGGATAAATTCGTAACAAAATTGTCTTCACGCTTTAAAGGACATATAAACTGGATGCACGAGATACCAATTTTTGCTCTGAATTTCATATTACTGTGTAGTATTAGAATTCATGTTCAATCTCTGCTATGATATCGGGTATCTACTGTAGTGACATCCATCATTATCAACAAAGACTGGAACTGACACCAAGATGCAACATGAAAGCGTAACGTTATCTCAAAGAATCTGACCTTAGGCAGCTACCTATGATTTTGACATTACAGCGCAGCATTGAGCAATTTGTACCATTGTTTTACATTCGGCATGTAATCCTGTTCAGATCTAAAAATATTTGAGGCATTTTCCAAGAGCCAGAGTTGGCTCATGCAAACATTTCTGTGTGCTTATGTGTGTTTTTATCATGAATGGCAAATGCCCCTAAGATTATTCATAGGAACAGAGCACAAAATCACCTCACAAATGGTAAATATGAGTAAGAAATCACGTTATGAGACCTTCAAAGCTTTTGAGTCTTTAAGTACACTTGCCTTAAAATCCCACCAAACCAGAACACTTGGATCTACATCTAAATGCTATGAAATTGATGCCCTACACGCAGTGTAAAATCCACTATAATTTACGAATAGCAGCACTGGAGAAGAAATAAACTGACTCCAAGAAGCACAGAAGGCCTCAAAAATGAAGCGCTGACAGTGGCTGCCCGGAACATTCACTGTAGCAGCAATAACGCTGTGTCTGTTCAGACACATATGCACACTTGTGACGGTGCCTGCAACCCGGACAGTAGAAAGCGGCGTTTATCGGAAGATTATAACCTTTCAGGAGGGTTTAAGTGTGACCTTTCACAACTCCAGCTGACAAACCTCACCCACTGAGGGCAAGCGCCTGCACTCGGCCGTTTCCACCACAACAGCCGCGCTGCCCCGACGCCCAGCCCGGGCACAGCTCCCCACGCGTGACAAACACGGTGGCCCAGCTGAGGGCTGCCGAGTGCGAGCGGAGTGAGCTCCGAGCCCCTTCAGCGCCGGCTGCAAGAACCCCGGCGGCTCGAGGCGGCGCGTCCGCCCCTCGCGCAGCGGCTGAGTCACCGCCATGCCCGCCGCTGCCCTCCGGCGGGGAAAGGGAAGGCACCGCCTGCCCTCAACCCCGGGCAGGAGACGGGAGCGCCCGCCACCCCTGCGACCAGTAGAGAGGTGGGAGGCAAGGCGGCACCGGCGCCCTGCCGGCTCCCGCTCTCCCTACCCAGCCACCGAACCGCTACCGAGCCGTCACCGAGCCCCCGCACCTTGGCTCCGCCCGCTGCCGCTCTCCATCCTCAGCCCCATACTCCGGACCGAGCCCGACAGCGCGGCCCAGGCCGACGCTCGGTCCGCCGGCAACGGGC
>JASSUY010042994.1:0-12465 GCA_032466535.1 Forpus xanthops
ATGCATTTTTATTCTCTTATTTGTATTTATAAAGCTGCCAAAATGCTCAAGAAACATTACATTTCCCTTCCCTTTAGCAAAACCAATGCTAATAATCAAAAAAAACATCAACCAACCAGCAAAAAAAAACACTAGTTAGAATATATTAATTTTCTCTTTTCCTAAACAATTCTATCAATCACAGTTTTTTTAATTTCTGTACAGATCTTTTAACCAGTTTGGGAAATTTGCAAATGCAATACAAAAATTTCACTTATTATTTACCCACAGACATTAAAGCTAAATAATAAAATGGTATCTCGTATACTTAATGCAATGAAATTAGGTTCTGCACAATCCTTTATGACTTTATCACTGCAGAGAAATGCATTTGATATTTTGATCTCCAAGAGGGATTAAGGAGCTTTTGTGTTCAGAAATAATGTCCCAGACATTTTTGAACTCCACGTTGTGAGACAATCCAGGGAAAGACCAACCCTCAAGCAAAGTTTTTTCTGTGATAAAGAATTCCACAAATATGGAGGAAGCAGGAGTCCTAAGCAGACCACAGCACATCAGTTAGTTTGGAAGAAATAATCTGAGTTTAGATGCATATCCATCTCCTCAGCTTTTAACTCGGACATTCTGATATCAGTGATATTTTTGTACTATTCAAAGAGCAGAGTAGAGAAGAAAATACCATGAATTTGTTGCAATATCCAAGAAACGTTTTGCCACAACTGATCAAAATTTTGCTGACTTTTAGACAGGCTATAAAAACAGATAAAGGGAGAAAAGTCTTTATGCCCTGCTTAAAAATGTACATATATATGTAAGCAAAACATATTGATCGCAATTATTCTATGAATCATGAATCAGAATAGTTAGGATTGGAAGGAACCGTCAAAAGTCATCTAGGCTAACCCTCCTACAGTGAGCTGGGAAATCTTAAACTAGATCAAACTGCTCAGCACCACATTCAACCTGGCCTGGAAGGTCTCCAGAAATGATGCATCCACCTCTCTGGGGAACCTGTTGGAGTATTTTACCATCCTGTTCTAGGTTCAGCAACAGCAGTCATTTTTTCCTTTTTTCATAGTAGCTGGTGCAGCACTGTGGTTTTGATTTTCGGCTTGGGAACAGCGCTGATAACACCAGTGTTTATAGTTATGGCTTAGAATGTTTAGGCTGGCCAAGGACTTTCTGAGCCTCATGCTCTGCCAGAGAGGAGGGGAAGCTGAGAGGAAGCCGAGAGGAAGCTGGGAGGAAGCAGAGAAAGGGCACCTGACCCAAACTGACCAAAGAATTATTCCATACCACAGCATGTCATACCCAGGATGTAGAAATGGAGAGCAGAGACCCAGAAGGGTGGGGGGTGCACTGCTTAGTCGAGCTTGGTATCAGGTGATGGGGATGCACTGCTTGGTCAGGCTGGGTGGAAATTAGTTAGTGAGCTGTTGTATTCTTTCCTTGTATTTGCCTTGTCATTATTATTATTGGTGGTAGCAGTAGTGAACTGTTATACCTTAGTTACTAAACTGCTCTTATCTCAACCTGTGGGAGTTGTATTCTTTTGATTCTCCTCCCCATCCCTTTGGACTGGGGAAGAAAGAGGAGGGAGAGAGTGAGAGAGCGACTGCATGAATCTGAGGGCCTTAAACCATGACACTTCTTCATTGTAAATGTTTTTTTCCTCACATCCATTCAAACAAACAGAGCCTCTTAAGTGCTTCTAGAGGTTAAGTGAAGCCAAGAGGTTTGATACTTCATAAAATCATAGATTCACAGAGTGGCTTAGGTTGAAAGGGACCTTAAAGATCATCTAGTTCCAACCCCTCTGCCATGGGCTGGGACACCTTCCACTAGACCAGGTTGCTCAAAGCCTCATGAACCCTGGCCTTGAACACTGTCAGGGATGAGGCAGCCACAGCTTCTCTGGTCAACCTGTGCCAGTGTCTAGCCACCCTCATAGTGAAGAGTTTTTTCCTAATATCTAATCTAAATCTCCCGGTTTTTACTTTAAAACCATTTGCCCTTGTCTTGTCACTACATGACCTTGAAAGAAGTCCCTCTACAAATTTCTTGTAGGCCCCCTTCAGGCATTGGAAGGCAGTCTTCCCTGATACTTCTCTTCTTCTATTTGGAAGTACCTTTAGAACTTCATTTGAAGATATAAATTTAACTATTAAATACCAGAGTGTTTATGTGGAAATACTCTCCCCATTTCTGTTCCCTCAGGAAAAAGTATTGATATTTCCCTGAAATGTTTTCTTTCACTGAAAGTAGACCAAGAGAACAAGGAAGCTAGCAGTGCTGATTTTGAATCAACCATACTTTTCTACAGATTCACAAATCACTTTAATTTCATACATGATCACAGTCAAGACACAGGAAAAACTAGTAAAAACTACATCAAACACTATGATGTTTTGAAATATCCAAGATATTAATTTATATTGGAAAAGTAATATTAATTATTTTTTTTTTAATAAATGTTCTGTTCTTCATGCTAATATTTGTTTTCTGTGACCAGAAGAGTCTTTTTCTCATTCAATCATGTGTTTATTCATATATTTGTCATTTTGGTTTTCTTAGGGTTCAGCTTTGCAACTGGTCTTTTCTCTTTCTAAAGGTTATGAATAAGTGAAACAGTTTTGCTTCCTTCCAAACCACTCAAACATTGTAGATTTAAATTTTCACATTGCTTGCATTCTCCTTAAAAGAAAGTAATAGAAAATACAGGAACAGACAGAGGGGGGGAAAAAAATATTCCTAAATCCTCTGAGTCAGAGGCTGTCTAATATATGTTTATTTAAAAACCTAGCACAAGAGAGTTCTGTTCCTATGACTAGGCCTCGTCTACATTACTGTAATACTAATAATATATTTTTATAAGAACAGAAAGTAAAAATTTTTGTGCAGCTATGTAACAAAGAAAGTTTGACCCTGTTTTCAAAAACTCCTAAATTGCCTTCAGAGCCTGAATGCCATTTATTTTCTTACATACAATGGCACTTTTCAAAATGTTACCTAAAATGTAAAAATGGATCAGTAATTCGACCAAGACTGAGATACTGTGAATAAAGAAACTGAAATAAGGAGAGAGGAAATTTCATTTTAAACACATAATAAATACACACACATATATATACTTGCATGCAATGTATATGCACGCAAACATCAACTGAATATAGCGTGCTTAAACAGCATTGGACTCTCTTTACCTAGGAATATTTTACATTCGCTCATACATCTTTCCAAGAGACAAGAAAGCTTACATCACAGGAAAAAATAGTGCTTCCGAGCACCAACTGTCTTTGTGAATCTTGTAAAATCATAAACTGCTTTGTGAGGTGTGCGAAACTTCAAACCGCAGAAGCAACAGTGTAATCCAGAAAAAACAATTTATCGTAGAGTGCTTATTTGCAAGCCTTCCCACTTCCCCTGCTGCCTTGCTTTTAGTTTCTTCACCCTGAACAGCCACATATGATGCACCATACATACTGCTAAGTCTCTGTTGAGCAAGTTCAAAGCTATCACAGGGTAGAGCAGGCAAGTCATGCATATTATTTGAAGTGGTCCCAGATGGCCATGGGAGACTTGACAAATTTCTGCCCTAAATATTAATGCAATTTTAAAAATGTGAAAACAGGGAAAATTACTCAATCCTTGATATCAGCAAACGTGTATTATATATGAAGATATCGCAAGACTTTTTCAGAATTGTTTGCTTTTTTTTTATAATTTTGATTTCTAATGGGAACTTAGTTTTAAAAAAATACGGATTGGTGAGATTGACCCAAACCTCTCTCTGTCATATAGAAACTCTACCAAGCAAATGTCTAATCAGGCAAAAAGTTTTAATAAGCCTTTCAGTGAAAGTGATCACAGGTCACCATGAAACTCCAAACTAGGCAAGTTTTACATTGCCAGACAGTGTCTGTCTTGGATGGAATTACTCAGAAACGGGCACAGCTTCTTGCTTCCAGGAATTTCCCACAAATGAAATCAGGCAGTTGCTCAGCCCCACAATGACCATAAGGTTCTATGGTACCCCTCATTTTCAATACACAATCAAAAGCTTAGCCTGGTCATAATGAAGGTGCTGATATCACCACTGTAATGAGGGCAGTTCTGAATACCTTTTCCAGGAAATCATTATCTCCTGAAATGGAGGCTTGGAACAGAACAGACTGGATGAGTGAAGATGATGATAAAACAGAAATAAAGCTAGTCAACTAGAGACACTTTGTAAAGATCTTGGCAGTCATGAATTTGCAAAGTAAGCTTTGCAGCATAATTTATTTAAATATATAATGATATTCTTGATTGCCCTCTATTCCTAAGAGGTTTTTCTGCTTTGCAGTGTTTTCTTAATTTTATGATCAACAGAAATGTTCTAACAGATTCTTTCAGGTGGGAAGCTCATCCTAGTTACCAGTGTCACTGTACAGATCAGTACAATACAACTCCATTAAGCTGATCTCTGAGACAGCAGCTTTGTCTACAGCACATTATTGTGGCCAGTCAGCTACATCACACAGACCACAGGGAACTCATTAGGCCCTAAAATACACTTTCAGTTGATGTTCAAGGACCAATACAGTCCTTTAAATCTCCCATTTCTGCTGACTCCTAAGTACCTGAGAACCTACATCTTTCCCTGGAGCAGTCAAGCTCACCTATTGCACGCTTGATAACAGGGGATACAGAAATTATGTGGTGACTGAACTCAGATTTTCACAGTTTTTATTCTTTCTCTCCCCCGATTCTTGTTGCTGGACAAGCTGGACATCAAGGAAGAGTGCAGGGCCCAGCCACACACTTAGGCTGCTGTCTACTGACCTTTCTTACAAGCTGCCAACTACAAAGCAATTCCATATTTTTTCGACAAAAAATTGAGAGAATAAAATCCTTTTTTTAAAAAAAAAAAAATATTAGTAGACAAGACCACTAATGCCTTGCAACTGTACTTTTCTAAGATGAATATACTTCTATAAGTATGTTATTACAAATATAGAATGAGAGTCAGAGTTGGAAAGGACCTTAAGGTCATCCAGTTCCAACCCCCCTGCAATGGGCAGGGACACCTCCCACTAAACCATGTCACCCAAGGCTCTGTTCAACCTGGCCTTGAACACCACCAGCGATGGATAATCTTAAGGTCCTTTCCAACCCTTACTATTCTATGATTCTATGGTTCACAACTTCCCTGGGCAGCCAACTGATTCCAGTGCCCCAACACACTTACAGTAAAGTTCTTCCTTATATCCAATCTAAACTTCCCCTGTTTAAGTTTGAACCCGTTACCCCTTGTCCTCTCAGTAGAGTCCCTCATGAAGGGTCCCTCCCCGGCATCCCTGTAGGTCCCCTTCAGATATTGAAAGGCTGCTATGAGGTCTCCATATAGCCTTCTCTAGGCTGAACAGCCCCAACTTCCTCAGCCTCTGTTCATACAGGAGGTGTTCCACTCTCCTGATCATCCTCGTGGCCCTCCTCTGCACTTGTTCCAACAGTTCCATGTCCTTTTTGTGTTGAGGACACCGGAACTGCATACAATACTTCAAGTGAGGTTTCATGAGAGCAGAGTAGAGGGGCAGGATCACCTCCCTTGATCTGCTGGTCACATTCCTTTTGATACAGCCCAGGATATGGTTGGCTTTTTTGGACTGCAAGAGCACACTGTTGGCTCATATTCATTTTCTCATCAACCAACACCCCCAAGTCCTTCTCCTCAGGGCTGCTGAAGCTATTCTCTGCCCAACCTGCAGCTGTGCCTGGGATTGCTCCATCACAGGTGTAAGACCTTGCACTTGGCATGGTTAAACTTCATGGCATCAGCCCACCTCACAAGCATGTCAAGGTCCCTCTGGATGGCATTCCTTCCCTCCAACATATCAACCCAACCACACAGCTTGGTGTCATTGGCAAACTTGCTGAGAGCGCACTCAATCCCACTGTCCATGTCACTGACAAAGACTTTGAACAAGACCGGTCCCAACACTGACCCCTGAGGGACACCACTCGTTACTGGTCTCTAGCTGGACATTGAGCCATTGACCATGACTCTGCATGGAGCCATCCAGACAGTTCTTTATCTGCTGAGTGGTCCACCAATCAAATTGATGTCTCTCCAATTTAGAGACAAGGATGTCATGTGAGACAGTGTCAAACACTTTGCACAAATCCAGGTAGGTGACATCAAGTGCTCTACCCCTGTCCATCAGTTCCGTAGCCCCATCGTAGAAGGCCACCAAATTGGTCAGACTGTCACCAACTCCCTTGTTGATTTTCATGTGCCTCAGCATGCCTTCCAGGAGAATCTGCTCCAAGATTTTGCCAGGCACAGAGGTGAGACTGACTGGTCTTTAGTTCCCTGGGGTCAACCATCTTCTTCTTCATGAAAATGAGGGTTATATTACCCTTTTTCCAGTTGTTGAGAACTTCATATTTTCCAAGTGGACATGTGTCTAATTCATACATTGTTTCTACTGCTTGTATTAATTAACAACTTTTTTTTTATACTGGTATACTACACTAGGATTAGTAGAAGACCACCATTCTCTAAGACATGGACTGCAAATCCAGCTGGGTCCTGGTTGATGAGTATGAAAGGTCATTCTTACTATATAAAGAAATAAAGTAAATATAAGTCACTGACAGTTATTTGCTCTTCTGGAACAAAATAAATTTTCACTATTAATCTCTTGCATGCTATTTTTATGATGAATTCAGGGACAACAAGGCTTGTCTGCTGTCCTTATTGACTTCAATTCACAATATAGCTATTTTGCCATCACATTCTGTCTTTAATTTAGTCACAAAAGGCCATGCACTGGGAAGTTATTACTTATTTACACCACGCTACTGCCTAGGCACCTAATCAAGGATCGATTGTGCTATTTAGTATATAGACATGTAGCAAAAAAATCAGTCCCTGCCTCAGGCAGTTGCAGCCTGTGTGGCAAGTACAGCAGGTAAATACGAGTGATAAATAATATGGGACTGGATAAGTGAAAAATAAAATCCATAAAATTTATCAGAAAACAAATGCCTCGACTACCTACCTACATTTTATATTTGTTCTGTCTTTAGTATCCCACATTAGCAGTTGATTTTCAAGCTCTTTTGGGACAAAAATTAGTATTTTATTCTTGCGTGCAAATAAATTCTATTTACGAAAATATGATAATAATTTTTCAAACACTTAGAAATCATATGTATATGCATTATACAAAAAGTTAAAAATTAGTGAGATAGTCAGCAATCACAAGGCTTTGCATGTGTATCAGAATGCATCTAATCACGAATGCATGTAGGCGGTTTTCCTGTACATTTCAGTTCATTAGATGTATACAGCTAATACATATTGATAGACTTCAACATCATTATACTATTTTATACTTGCAGGGTTGGAAAAGAGGCTGGAGAAAAGTCTGGATAAATGGATTGCAAAAAGTAGCCTAGAGAGCTAGGTAGCATTGAAAATGAGTGACAGTGACAGTCTTAAATCACTATCCATGTATATATTCATTATAAAACTCTCCTTAATTTTCATTATAGCTGTTTATGGTGTACGTTTCATCAACCTGGTTACATTGATTCCAATGAGAGATGCCATTTTATAATTGATGGATGACATTAAACAAAAAAGTGCAAGCTGACATTCAGGCCTAGCATAGAAGGCCCAGTAGCAAAGTGAGTCAGTGAAAAAATCAACTAACCTGTTTTAAAATGCCCTGGAATTTAAAACAGATTTGTCTCATCGAATTCATTGAGCTGACCCTTCAAATCAGGCTGTGCATATCTGAGGTGAACACAAGGGCTCTGGTCTATGCCCATGCAATGTTTAGGCTGCTTATCAACATCTCCATTTGTATCAACTCCTACTGTTCCTTCCCTGTTCTTGTTTTTGCAAGCAATGTCACTTAGAGGATCAGAAGACTGACACATGTTTTATGCATTTGATTAGATATTTACCTTTAACATCTTATTTTTTACACTTGGATAAATATATATGAATTGATTGAAAACAAAAAATGAAAGCAGAATGAAGGTCTGCTAACACCCCAACTACTGATGCACTCAAGAGAGGCTCAGACATAGAAAAGAGCTGTTCCCAGATTTTGTTACTTTTGTAGAGTGATCTGTGAAGAGTCCACATGCATGGAAGCTAACTGGGGAATGACTTAGCCTACATCTATTCTGCTATATAAAATAAGGCCACAGCACAGTCAGAAGTACAGCACAGTACCGTACCAGTTACTGCTTTTCTAAGGCTGCAACCACGGTTTTAAATTAAAGGCACCTAGACATGTTCCTGAGCACTGGAACATATTTTTCTATAATATTAAACTTCTAGAAATATTTCTAGCATGTTTTTAACTCAGCCAATTTGCACAATCCTACAGTAACAGTTTCTAACAATTTTCAAGTATATTTTGAAAATTAGCTGGGACAAGAAGTCTTCCCAGTAAGCAATACTTATGTCCTGGGTTCAGCAGTAGCAGTCATTTTTCTCCTTCTCAGTAGCTGGTGCAGCACTGCATTTTCGACTTTCAGCCTGGGAACAACGCTGATAACACTGATGTTAGGGCTTAGAATGTTTGGTTCAACTAAGGATGTTCTGAGTTTCATGCTTTGCCAGGGAGGAGGGGAAGCCAGGAGGAAGCAGAAAGTGAACACCTGACCCAAACTGATCAACGAGTTATTCTATACCACAGCATGCCATGCTCAGGATGTAAAAACTGGGAGCAGGAACCCAGAAGAGTTTAGTTCACAGCTGCGTTGGGCTTGGTATTGTGGTGAGCAGCTGTATTCTCTTTCTTTGCATTTATCTTGTCATTATTATTATTGGTGGTAGCAGGGGCGGTTTGTGTTATACCTTAGTTACTAAACTGTTCTTAACTCAACCTGTGGGAGTTGCATTCTTTCGATTCTCCTCCCCATCCCTCCTGTAGCTAGGGGGGAAAAAGAGGGAAGAGTGAGCAAACTGTGTCTTTTACTGCTTAAACCACGACAGTTCTTTTTGGCACCCAATGTGGCTCACAAAGGGTTGAGATAACAACACGATTAATAGTCACCTGATAAAATGCTGATTTATTGGCTATCAGAGTTGTTGCACTGGATCTCACAGGTTCAGCATATGATTCTTTACTTACAGCTAGTATTTGCTATCTTAACATTTTTCAGATATAGGTTTTGGGTTAAGATTCTTGTTACATTGCACTTTACTGGAATGACTTTTAATACAATAGACTCAGTGGTCATGAAACTGATCCAGTTTTTGTTCCCAGTGTGGTCACCACCTCTACACTTTGGGAGGTATATAATATAAGTGTTTAGGAATTACACAACTCTTTTCACCTCCTTGGGTAGTCAACCTATGAAGGAGATATTCTTTTATGTTCCCAGCCCCCCACCAGACCGTTTACAACATCATTTGAGAATTTTGAAAGTTTTGAATGGCCTTTATATGCCCTTGAGACTTTGCTGATTGTGATGGGGATCGCCATGTTGGCGTGCATGCCAAGTGTTTTTTTACCCACAACCATTTCATCTGGTCCTGGGTTTGGGCCTTGTCTAGGGTCAGATGATGATATAGGAGGACCAAGAGATTTTCCCCTGCCTGTAAAGGGTCCTGGGTTTGAAGTGCTGGGGCACCCACTAGACCCCCAGGGACAAGTACCGCAGCTACTCAAACTTTAATCATAACAGACAGCACAGCTACTCCACCTCCAAGCACAGCAGCTACACCACCCCCAGGGACAAGTACAGTACCTACTCAAACATCAACCACAATGGACAGCGCAGCCACTCCAGCTCCAAGTACAGCAGCTACACCACCACCAGTGACAAGTACAGCCACTAATAAAATCTCAGTGACAAGTACAAGAGCTACCCAAACCACAGTGATAATCACAGCAGCTAAACCAGAGGACCAACTTGTACCAATACCGGTTGCTCCTGTACACAAGAAGAAAAGCAAAAAAGAGGCAAGAAAGATAAAGCAAGATGAAGAAACAATGTACTCACCACCTGGGACAGCACCTGTCCAGGAGTCATCATCACATGACAAAGAAGAAGAAGAAGAGGTGGATTCCCAATCTTGGACCTCAGCCAAGCTACAGAATATTCAAAAACACTTTACCTGAGAGCCACGGGAGCACATCATCACCTGGTTACTCCGATGCTGGGACAATGGGGCCGATGGTCATGAACTACAAAGTACTGAAGCCAAACAGTTGGGATCACTTGCTAGGGAAGGAGGAATTGACAAAGCAACTGCAAGAAAGAAATGGCCCCTCAGCCTTTGGAAGCAGCTCTTGGCAGCTATGAAAGAAAGGTTTCCATACAAGAATGATATTATGAGTCATTTGGCCAAGTGGAGTGCTCTAGAAAACAGTATCCAGTCTCTGAGGGAATTAGCCATTGCAGAGATGATGTATAATATCAAGCCGAATAACAGGAATATACACATAGTTCCAGATGAAGTTGAATGTGCATGACCCATGTGGATGAAATTTACACTGAATACATCCTCATCATATGCTCATTCATTGGCAACAGTAACCTAGAATGACATAATACCACCGACAGTAGATGAAATAATTCATAAACTCTGAGAGTCCGAAAAGAGTCTCAAGGTGTCCATCATCTCAGCTGGGGAAAAACTGTCCCAGGACCTCAAACAATTGAGAGACGATCTATCCAGCTCCTCACGTGTACCATCACACGTCTCAGCTATTGACAAAAGGCGTACTACTGTTCAAGAGAGAAGATATAGAAGGTATACACCACAGGCCAACCTATGATTTTACCTGTGGGATCATGAAGAAGATATGATGAAGTGGGACAGAAAGCCTACTTCAGTTTTGGAGGAACAGGTTTGTGAATTGAAGAGGAGAATAAAGGTCAAGGCTGATCACCCCATGAAGGCTGCGGCTTCAGTCTCTGGTTAGCAGGTTCCCAGATGGAGTGGAAGAGCTGATTTTACTTCAGCTCCTGTGATAAGGAATAATTCCTGTCAATAAGACATGAGTGACCAATTTGATGACTATTAGAGGGGTCCTGTATCCAGCCAGATGGAGGTAGGGCACAATCAGATTTACTGGACTGCATGGATCAAATGGCCTGGCACATCAGTCCCACAGAAATATAAAGCTCTAGTAGATACCGGTGCACAGGGTACCCTGATGCCATCAAGTTGTCAAGGGATGGAATCTATTTATATTTCTGGAGTGACAGGAGGATCCCAAGAGTTGACTGTACTGGAGGCTGAAATCAGCCTGACTGGGAGGGAATGGCAAAAACACCCCATTGTGACTGGTCCAAAGGCTCCATGCATCCTTGGCATAGATTACCTCAGGAGAAGGTATTTCAAAGACCCAAAAGGGTACCAATGAGCTTTTGGTATTGCTGCTTTGGAGACAGAGGAAATTGAGCAGCTGTCCAACTTCCGTGGTCTCTCAAAAAAAATCCTTATGTTATGGGGTTGTTGAAGGTTGAAGAACAGGAAGTGCTAATCTCAACCACAACAGTGCACCAGTGGCAATATCGCACGAACTGAGACTCCTTGTTTCTCATCCATAAACTGATCTGTAGATTGGAGAGTCCAGGAGTGATCAGTAGGACCCACTCACCCTTTAATAGACCCATAGGGCCAGTGCGAAAGTCTAATGGAGAGTGGAGACTAACACTAAACTATCATGGCCTGAATGAAGTCCCACTACCCTTGAGTGTTGTCATACTGGACATGTTAGAACTTCAGTATGAACTGGAGTCAAAGACAGACAAGTAGTATGCCACGATTGATATTGCCAATGCATTTTTTTCAATTCCTCTGTCAGCAGAATGCAGGCCACATTTCGCTTTTACTTTTAGGGGTGTCCAGTAGACTTGGAACTGACTGCTCCAGGGGTGTAAACAGAGCCCTACCATCTTCCATGGACAGATCCAGACTGCACCGTAACAGAGGGAATCTTCAGAACACCTGCAGTACATTGATTACGTTATCATGTGGGGTGATACAGTGGAAGAAGTCTCTGAGAAAGGGAGGAAAATCATCCAAATCCTGCTGAAAAACAGTTTTGCCATAAAACAGAGTAAGGTCAAGGGACCTGCAAAGGAGATTCAATTTTGGGGAATAAAATGGGAAGATGGACGTCACCAGATCCCCACAGATATGATCAACAAGATAACAGCAATGTCGCCACCAACTAATAAGAAAGAAACACCAGCTTTCTTGGGTGCTGTGGGGCTCTGGAGGATGCACATCCCAAATTATAGTTTGATTGTAAGCATTCTCTGTCATGTGACCCAGAAGAAGAATGATTTTAAATGGGGCCCTGAGCAACAAGAAGACCTTGAGCAAATTAAACAAGAGATGGTTCATGCAGTAGCACTTGGCTCAGTCTGGACTGGGCCAGATGTAAGAAAAGTACTCTTCACCACAGCCAGGGAGAATGATACTACCTGGAGCCTCTG
>JASSUY010042994.1:21907-34163 GCA_032466535.1 Forpus xanthops
CAGTTCTGGTGTCCTCAGTATAAAAAGGACATGGAACTGTTGGAACAAGTGCAGAGGAGGGCCACGAGGATGATCAGAGGACTGGAGCACCTTCTGTATGAAGATAGGCTGAGACAGTTGGGGCTGTCCGCCTGAAGAAGAGAAGGCTGCATGGAAACCTCATAGCAGCCTTTCAATATCTGAAGGGGGCCTATAGGGATGCTGGGGAAGGACTATTTCATGAGGGACTGTAGTGATAGCACAAGGGGTAATGGGTTCAAACATAAACTGAGGAAGTTCAGATTGGATATATGGAAGAAGTTCTTTGCTGTGAGAGTGATGAAGCACTGGAAAGGGTTGCTCAGGGAAGCTGTGAATGCTCCATCCCTGGCAGTGTTCAAGGCCGGGTTGGACATATCCTTGGGTGACCTGGCTTAGTGGCATGTGTCCCTGTCCATGGCAGGGGAGTTGGAAGTAGATGATCTTGAGGCCCTTTCCAGCCCTAACTGTTCTATGATTCCGGGAATATATAGCTATGCCCTGAACCATGCCTGTTTTTTTTATCAGAAAGCTGGCTGGTACGAGCCAGACTTAGGGAACATACTGACTATAAAGCATATAAGTAACCAGTACTCCATGCTTGAGTTCATTCACTGCTTTATTTTTATGCAGCATTATGATGTATAGTTTACAATGTTCCATAACACAGCCCACAGTAATTCTTATTACTTGTAGAGATTCCCCTTCCAGCTTTAAAAGGGCAGAGTGCACATGGGGCACCACTACTGTTCTTTCTTTCTTCTACAGTCCGGCAGCTATCTAATACTAAATATTATTTACATATTGTAGTAAACCAAGAAATCCTGGACATAGCACAGTATTGCTATGAAATTCTATGAATTTTCCATTTTCTTATGGTTCCTAGTCATTTCAGTGTGAGTTTTCCCTGAGTAAAGATTCTTTTCAAATCTAGGCTTTGATGCTTCAGCGGTATTTCCTGTGCAGACCTGACAGAAGTGTAAGGGAATGAGGAGCTAGCATTAGTACAAAATTTTAGTGAGTAGCATATATTCCTGATGTCACACAGCAGGATTTGACTTGGAGGAATGCTGGCAAGAGTCTCATTTTTCACTCCTCTCAAATTACCTCAGCTAAGGTTTCAGAAATTACATGTGCTAAGGTGTGTGTGTGTGTGCTCATTTGTGAGCCTCTTCTGATTTATTTCGAAATAATCTGTCAGAATCACAAAGTGTTTAAAGCTATTTTCATTTAAGGAAACAGATCAGTAATGTTTATAGCTGTCCTTTTCTTGAATACCATTCAAAATGCTGCTTCTAAATTTCTATTGGTTAACACATTCCTTTTATGAACTGAAACCAAAGTAGGTCATTTGGATTGTAGAAGACATCATTATTTTGAGCTGTGTGCTAATTAGCTCACTTCTACTGATTATCATTAATACCTGTGGTTGCATGATTCACATAGGCCAATAATATGCACATAAACCCAAGAGAATGCAGATAAAAAACTTAGAGTGACTTAAAAAAGATTAAACACAAGCTGCAAATATAGAAACATAAGAGACCTGATATGAAAAACCTACATATTAAACATCAAATTTAAATCTGCTTTACAGAAGGATTAAATTCTCACTGTGGACTGTGAGAGAATCCATTTCTAATGGTGAATTTATATCAGTCCACAGGGAAACTTATCAAGGCACAGCTGACTAATGACTATCATTTTCACTTGATTTCATTAGTATTTAAGTTATAGCATGAAGTACATTCCCCTTGGTGCACTGAAAGTTAGTGATTTACATACATTTGCTGTGAAGCTTTTGCTTTGGTTAATATAAAAACTATTTGCTAGTTGAGAATGTATTCTTTCTTTTGCCTACCTCAGTCCATCCATTCAAGAATGTTAACTTTTCATATGGTTATTCACAATACATTTTAGACACTTGTTAAAATAAAATTAAAATGATGTTGTTAACCTGAAATTATTCTTTCTCTCTGAATAGGATGCAGCACTCCTTGTTAGGCAGCCTTTAGTTGCTTGTGACAAGTTTTTGTACATTGTGTGCATTCAACGTGTTTTTTTTTCTCTATGGTGTCCAAATCCACAGTTACAATAAATTATCCTAAGCAAGCTTCAATTTATAGATAAATTATGTGTGTGTTTTTGTGACACACCTGTAAAAGAAATTCTGAACATTTGGTCAAGATGGGTAGCTTTTTGAAAAGGGTGAGAAGAACACGCTGAAAGTAAATGCTGCCTGGGTGCCACTTGATGCACCTTTCTCCTGAATTCCCCATCCAATTAAAAATGAAACCACTCATCCTCACCTCCAGCTTTTCTTCACTATTTTCTTGCTTCCCATTACTGCCCGCTCACACAATGGACTACCAAACTATCTGCTCCTCATACACTTCAAACTCTTGTGCCTTTGCAGCTTTCCTCATAACTTCGCTTTTCCATGCTGCTCTTCATCTCCAGCTGCATTTTCAAGATCTCCTCATACAGAATCTGACACATCAAACAGGCATAAGCAGCATACACTTGTATTTTGCAGAGAACTCCACATCAACTTTCTTCAGAAAAATCCTTTCCCCCTTTGTATCCAGAGCAGGCACAGACACAACACACAGACACTGTTAAGTAAATAATACTCTCTATTAATGGCAATAGCAAAGCACACATCTGCTCTCTATATGACATTAGCCTAACTATATGCTATTCTCTTGTATTTCTTTTACAAGGAAAAGGAAAGCTTGCAATACTGTGCTTAGGTAAGACACATATCTGTAAAACACCAGGTCTATATGCATTAAAACATCAGGAAACTCTGAACCTGTAGTTATCTTCAGAGGCATAAAGAGATTAAATCAAAAATAGAGTTACAGGAGGCTCCTAACCATATGCTAAGACAGTTCATCAAATAAGCAGAAACTGGCCTCAAAGGCTGCGTGGAGAGGGAATAACAGGGTAGCACACTGTGCTTGCCATGTATAATCATTTGCTGTAAATCCTGGCCACACAGGAAAGATACATGTAAAACACTTCTGATTTGTGTTATTGGCATCAATTATGTGCCAGCCAGACAACCCATCAAAACTGGAATGCTGTAAATAGACACTGAGTGATGAGCCCAAGTGCCAGACATCTGACAGGCTAAGCAAATAGGGTGAAAAAGGGAAACAAAGAGTTGCTATCCCCATGCTGTCCTCAGGTACTGAAATACAGAAAGCTTAAGCAACTGTTCAAATGGCATAAATGTAAGACAGAGGCAAGCTGCAAACACCGATTTCCTGCCTCATAGCCCCATGAAGAAAGCATTGTCCCAGCTCACCAGATTTTTTTCATCCTTTTCTTTGTTTTCCTTTTATATTTTGATTTTATGTTTCTAGTTCATCAGTGGAACTACTCAAGGTTCAGTTATTCCAATAATGGTGCTTGCATGAATCAAAAGCATGTAGGATGAAAGTTTCACTTGATTTTTTTAAGATGAATGCATCAAGTTGAAATGGGTCTTTTTCCAGATCAGCTGCTGCTTCTCTCCAGTCTATATAGCACTCCTCTGCTTCAATGCTCTTGATAGAAGATTGCTGCTTCAGCAAAAAGCATTGAAGGTGAAAAAGTTCATTCTAAGAACCGTGTATGTTTGAGGGTGTTCCCTCTAGCTGGAGATCAAACTCTGGAACAGGAAGCCCATGTGACTCTGCCTCTCTCTCTGCCAGTAGATTTAGAGCTTGCAGTTAATCCTTCCAAGCTTTTATAAACCATGATACAGATCTGTCTAAAAGTACTATATGGATCATAAGTGAAAGATCAAAAATGAGCTTCCAACATGAGAAACACAAGACGTTTTCAGTAATAAAAGCGTCCAGTATACAGTAAACATAAAGATGCTTCAGTGAAATCATGCTAGGCATCCCAAAGACCATGAAGAAAGCATTTTTTATCCATTTGATGTTGGCTACTGAGAATACCAAGAGTCCAGCAGTTCCTTGTTTATTTAAACACGCAAATCTCATTATAATGCTTCAGTAGAAAGTCTTGTTATTTCTAAATCCCAATGCAGTCATGCTCTAGCCTTTACTGTGCTACGCTGAGACTGTAGTTCTGTCTCATGCTTCTGTCTACTAGCAAAAAGCCCTTCAGCAAAAGATACTTCTTTCAAACACTGCATTTCCCTTTGAATTATTTGCAATACCATTGAGTGGTCTGCAGTTTGTTCTCCACCCTAGCAGTTCAGTTTCAAAAATAAACTGCAATATTTTAGATTAAAAAGGAAGTCTCTGAAAATAAAAAGTGCCAATATATCACACATGCTAAATCGTTTTAAAAATTCTGACCTCAAACCAAATGTATTATTAGTTAAGAACAAAGAAATTCATTATTTTAGCCTACTGTTATTCTGCCAGCCCTTCAAGTTAGATTTAAATGAACTCAAATCAAAGGAGTATGTGAAAAAGAAAATAGTTTTAGTGACTCTTGTCACAGTGACTATTGACTGCTCTTTGAATTTCAACTTCATCTAAGCTATCCTTGAGGGGAAAAATGTAAGCAGAGTAGACAATGAGAAGGACTTCATGAAAACATAGCTGAATGTTAAATGAAAGTATTTCTCTTCTTTCAATATCCATGGTAAGCTGAAACCTTTATATCTCTACTACTTTTAATCATATTCATTTTCTTCCTGTATGAAAGATCAGACTCAGGTTGAAACTTCAGATAAACAAGTTTTCCCCACTATCTGCTATGCTGGTTTTGCCTGGAATAGTTTTCTTCACAGTAGCTGTTAGGGGCTATATTTGGATTTGTGCTGGGAGCAGTGTTAGTAATACATGGATGTTTTTACTATTGCTGAGCAGTAGCTGCACAGAGTCAAGACCTTCTCTGCTTCAGTGAGTGGGCTGGGGGTGCCCAAGAAATTTGGAGAGGACACAGCCAGGACAGCTGACCCCTACTGACTACAGGGATATTCCATATCGTATGGCATCATGCTCAGCATATAAAGCTGGGGGAAGAAGGAAGATGGGGACATTTGGAGTGATTGCCTTTGTCTTCCCAAGTAACTGATAATGTGTGATGGAGCCCTGCTTTCCTGGAGATGTATAAACCATGGGAAGTGGTGAATGAATTCCTTGGTTTTGTCTGTGTGTGCAGCTTTTGTTTTTCCTATTAAACTGTCTTTATTTCAGCCTAGAAGTTTCCACAAGTTTTACCCTTCTGATCCTCTTCCCCACCCCACCAGGCAGTAGTGAGTGAGTGGCTGCATGGGGCATAGCTGCCAGCTGGGGTTAAACCACATCTGTAAATCAGTGTATTATTGAAAGTGGCAAGATATGTGAATAAGCACTGCCTGACTATGCCACTAGGCAGGATGATAAACTAGCAAAAAGAAAGGTTTTTTACAACTCAGAAGTCAAAACTGGGATTGAGTTTCTTAAGTGCCTGATTTTGTTGCTTGTTTTGTTTTTCTGTGCAGAATCACAGGAAGAATTCATTCAGTTGTACAACACATTGAATGACACAGCATGCTTTAAATGGTCGAAAATGATACCTATTTGTTTAAACTGTGATTAACACTGCAGAATTCGGGCTATCCAAATCTTGATGATTAATTGGACTTCAGTTAATTTGCCCATTGTATTTGCAATAAACCAGACTCTAAAAACTTACAGTAAATTACTTAATTGTAATTAACAGTATCTCAGCAAGTCTGTGGCTCTTGGCAAGGTGACACTGTAGCTAAAAGCCTGTAGCCCCTCAAGGCCAGGCTCAGTGAGAAAAACACCCTTGCTGAGAAAGTTCTGTAAATCTAGCAGCTGACTCTGATCTCAAGCCAGTGCAAAAGCTTGTTTCTCCATGAGATCTGGAGTAGGGTTTTCTACTAGCATGATGTGTAGCCAGATTCTGCTGGATTCCCCAGGATTTATTGTCTGGGCCTCCCCAAAGCTAGATAATATACCTTTTGAATATTCTGCTCTTCTCCACTCTGTATAAACAAAGACATAGTAAAGATTAATGACGCTTTTTAAAAAAAAATATTCCATAATTAGGTAAATAAAATACTATTTTTTTCTATACTTTTAGATCCTGAAGCTTTACAAGGTGTCAGTTCTGAAAAACATGTTAAGCTTTGGCTTACACCTTCTTCTGAAACCCTGGAACTCACAGCAGGTGGTCCTTTGTACTATCTTGTCTCTCAAATTCATAGCCAAACAGGCTGTGGTAGGGCAGCTTAGAGTCAACCATTGGATTAGAGCTCGCCACTGTCGATGAGAAAGTATCCTGCAGCTATCTGGAGTTTTGGGCTGGAATATTTTTGGTAGAAGCCCCTGTGCAAACTTTTACCTTTGGTCTATCTGTGGACACTGTTGCTGTCAGGTTAAAAGAGAAGTCACAATGACATTTGAAAACCATGGCACCCTTAAACCTAACTGAGAGGGACTTTATTAGCAGGATAAACTTTTGAAAGAATGATACCACCTCCTTAGAGAGAGTCATTCTCTCTTAGATAAAAACACTTCCAAAAATTTTGGTGAGTTGCCACAGAGAGTGTTGATGTGAATGGCATCCATGGACTTCTGGCTGCTGTGACAATGCCACAAAATACACAGAATCAAGCAGTGCTTTATTCTACCAGACAGTAATAAGCATGTAATTATATTGTAATTAAAAAGCAATTATTCACTGGCAACTACTGAAGATGTCTTTAATGGTAATTCTGAGTGTGACTACCATGTAATTTGTAGACAGAAATAAGTGTGCAATTACCCTGTTAGTAACACAGTAATTACCAAATACATCCAAGCATCTTTCTGTTTTCTGACATGGAGTTACTGACACCTGCAAAGCATAAATTGCATAGCAGCTACATATGCAGCTGCCAGGTGATGTACAGTAGAATGAAAAGATGACAGAAATCATTTCAGGATTAGGGTCCAATTCATTAGCATAAAACTGGCTTAACAGGTTAGTGATCAGTACTCAAATCTGAAATAAGACCAAGACACTGAAATCCACATAGTCATACTGGCTTAAAAGAGCTATAAACTTGTTGTGAATCAAACCCAAATCTTTGTGTAGAATAATAGATGCAATAAAATATATTGTCACAAGTCTGGTATTAGGATCTTTTCCCTTTCACATGAACTGATCTTACTCTATTCAAGAGAGAAGTTTTGCAGATCCTATAGGAGAGGTTCTTATCAAAATCATTTGTGAGCAATGGAACCTAGCTCTATGTGCAGCTTTGTATGTCAGTTTCTCACCTCTCTCTTATGTCATTGCACAAATGACCCTTCCAAATAACAGGTTTGACAGAGCTAAGCCCCAAGCAGCGGAACTTACCAGGTGAGTAGGAAAGCAGAAGCAAAGGCCCCAAGGCAAGCAGTGCCATAAACATTTCGCAGAACACTGCAAATACTTTATTTTGAAGCAAATGACATGTGAAGTTTGTGATTGCTGAAGTTACATTTACTCTTGTGAAATGGACTCCCATGCCTTATTCTAAAGAAGTTCATGTGTATTCCACTTAAGTGAAGTCTTAATCTTAGGCATGAGTCTAGAAGCCAGATTCACTACTTAGATGCTTAAAGACAAAGGTATGTTCTGTAGACTGCCATAGACTTATCATCTTGGTTTTGAAACGTATGCATCTAAATCACATGTTGCACACCAAAAAATCCTGGTCAAAAGTCATACTAAAGCATACTCAGAGCTTAATTTTAGGAAGTTCTGAGAACTAAAAATTAGTATGAGCTCTAAGAACTCAGAAGGCTTGAATATCAGCCTAATTTTATAAAACAGTCTACAATAAAGATTCATGTTTGAGGCTTATTTATAATTGTCTCCTCTAAAATGAAAATAGTGTTTGCTCTCCTTAAAGAAAGGAGGAAAGGAAAGAGAAACATAGTACTGCACAAGACCCCCTAAGTCACAAAATTTAAATGCCAAAAAGGAAGGAAAGCAATTTACTGTAAATAATCCGGTATAATACAAGACAACGCACTGTCATGCTGGCAAAATATAAATATTTCTATCTATCTATATTTTACTTCCTTCCTTTGGTGTAGGAAACTAAAATTCAGTAACAAAACCAAGTATGTCTTATTTAATCAGAGCTCTGATTTTGGTTATTACTATCATTTTGCTTAACATTCGCTATCTCATTTTACATGCTTACATAGTTTCTTCAGCAGTGCCAGAATACAGACACTCAAAATTTACAGCAAATAATTTAGTGTTCTGTCATCCATCAAGATTTATGGCAATACTGTCCAGAGATGCCTAAATCTTATATAATGAAATACAAGGCTATTGATCACACAATGGGATGATGAAAGGGTGACTGGGGTGTCTTCCAAGAAAGTTGTGGAGGAAAATGTGAGTCACCTAAAAGGATTCATTTGAAAATGGAGTATGATAAGCCCTCTCTTCCATATTGCCATGTTTTGGAGTGGTATGAATAACTAAAGGTTTCTCCAATAGCTGTATTATGGGAGTGCTGCCATCCTTCTACTCTCTGTCCAGACTAGGGTGTTTCAGGGTGATTAATTGTTAATTGACAAATGTCAGGATGTCCTGTAGCATATTTTGCTGAAAACCTACAGGCATTCCCATGACACCCTTTAATTTTTGCTTAGTCTTTTTTGCAAAATCACACTAAGAGTGGCATTCATGTCTTATAATTTAGCTTAGGGTTTGTGGGGAAAACCAGCATGCATCTACCTGCTGGAACTCTCTATTAAAACTTTGAATTAGGTATAAAGAACAGTGATTGTTGCGTCTGAAAGACTGGATTGCACTTAGATAGTACCTACTTATAAATACCTGAGTATTCATTTGCCCAGTTAGACATGTGCATAAGTGCTATGGAACTGAGACCAGAGAGGGATATGGTCTCTTTTGTTTCTGATGATGATGTAATTCAGAAAAAAAAAGAAAATAAACACCAAACCAAATCAAATAGACAACAAAATCAACCAACCAAACAAAAACATGCAAAAAGGAAAAAGGAAAAAAGAAGAAACAGAAGGGGCAAAGAAAGAAAAAAAGAAAAAAAAAAAAAAAACAACAAAACCAGCAACAGCAAAAAGCCCCAGCCCCAAACAAAACGGCAAAAAAGTAGACTTGCTTAATGAACTGGCTTCCTGCCACTGTGTTACCAAAATGACTTGAGTCATGACATGGACTTTTAGTGGCAACACAGCTATTACCCAGTTCCCATTGCTTTGTTGTATCGTTACAGTCCAGTGGTTGCATTTCAGCTGCAGTGCTTTTAGAGACGGCATGAAAATGGCTGCTTTTGCAAGCATCTAGGAAAAAAACAGCTGTTTTGACACTAATGGGTATCTCTGTAGCAATGCAAACAGGGAGTTCAAAGGCTGATTGAGCATGAAAACTGAAGTATATAAGAAAGGAGGATAATATCCATTTTAGTTGCCTGTGAATATTCACAGATATTCAGGGGGCTTATAGTGTCTTATTTAAATTTAGTCAGAGCAGCCATAAATACATGTAACTAGGTTTGCATGCAGGATATGTTAGAGAATGTGATTATTTGGACTCACTGTGCCTGCATGGCTTCTTCAGATGTTCAGTAAAGGTCAGAAAACATTACTATGCTCCCACTTGCAGAAGTTTCCTTCCAGAACTGTGTTGAGGAAACTTACTCCTCAGTTGCCTGCTTTATTGCCAGTTATAGAGATAAACAGAAACCCTC
Source organism: Forpus xanthops (assembly GCA_032466535.1). Taxonomy (NCBI): domain Eukaryota; kingdom Metazoa; phylum Chordata; class Aves; order Psittaciformes; family Psittacidae; genus Forpus; species Forpus xanthops. The sequence continues at coordinate 31,623 of JASSUY010042994.1, forward strand.
ATTCTCCAGAGCAGTCATTCTCATATCTTTCATGTGTACTAAACTTGCTCAAAAATATTTCGGGGGAAACAATAGAAGAGCTTCATATCTATACAGAGTAATTGGTGTTCTGTTGAAATCTAAGGCTTTATCTTGAATTCCTAACACATCTTACGCTTTCCAGGACTTCACAAAAAATAGTCTGGCAGGACTGTGTCTTTGTTGATATAGCTTTCATTTCAGATGTACAGCCTTTTTACTGCTTTATTCTCAAAGCATTTATAGGTAGATTTATATATACATGAAAGTTCTGGCCTAGTTAAGTAGGGAATAAAAACTTTCTCAATCTTTTTAGGACATTTCTTCCAGACTTTCAAGCTAAGAAGTATTTATTTTTTTATTTTAATGTCAAAACCCTTGAAAAACACATAGTATTCATCCACAGTGTTGACTCTTTGCATCTGTCCTAGTTGAAACAAAAACCAACCCTTTTTTTTTTGGCTACAAACCTCACCATACTGTGTTATCAAAATGTACAGTAGAAATTTCAGAGGTGTCCCAAACTGCAATTGTGTTTGGGAGATTATTTCTGAAGGGTATATCTGTATTCTTTGCAGTGAAAAGAAGTAGGTACCAAATTCAGGAAAGTTGTGTTTGCTTATCTCAGGGTCCAGTAATCATCCCAGTCAGGTACCTGTTCAGCATGATTTCTGGATACCTGTTCCTTGCAGTCTGCTGTAGCCAGAAGACAGACGAAGGGTGAATGGAGTGGGAAGGCAGTGGTGCACTGGGGTTGGAAAGTGTCCATGATATGTACAGAGGGACTTCCTCATTTATGGTGTGACAGTAACACAGCAATCTTCTACATGGGTTGTACGGTCTCCTGCTCATTGTTTTTCTAAAGGAAACTCACCTTGTACCGAAATGTTAGATCTCACTGCTGGCAGAAAAAAAAAAAATGGAAAGGAAGAATGACCATTTCCAACATCTCAGCTGCTTGGTAGAAACAAATACTTACTTACACTGGTTGAAAATGGTGGGGAGGCAGCAAGAACAACCAAAAAACAGTTTGGTTTCTCAGTCCACATATAATGCAAGACTCATCAAGCCTGATTCAAACTTGTCCTTAAGCACCTGCAACCTTATGCCTCTTGGATCGTCTCTGCTAGGAAGACCAAGCAGAAAGCCAACATAAGTCCTCTTGAAGATGACACTGTTTTTATTTTAAACCTCCTACCAATTTTGGAAGTCAAACCTTATTCTTCCCAAGAGTGCTGTTCCTTAGGAAGGAAGCTATACCATAAGGGAGTTGTCACAGACTGAAAGATCCTCATGGAGGGGAAGTGTGGGGGCTCCAGACCATTGAATAGCTCCAGGGAACTGGTTATAATGAATACAAAAACCCACAGCAGACAGGCTTAAGTACACAGAACTTGACATTATTTTTAGGATCAGACATCCGTCAAAGAACTTCAAAGAGGCCACATAATAAGTCATTATTATTATTATAAATAGGTTAATCAGATCAGCTAAAATGAGAGCAGGCCTGAATTTCTACTGAGCCTTTTTGAGTTTTTTAAAAAAATAAGATTTTCATTCACATCTTTTTCCTCCCTTCATCTTACATGCAAGTCAATAATTGTCTGCCATATTACCAAATGTCAATGTTACCGGATAACAGAGAAGACACCTGCATCCTTACATGCCTTAAAAGGAAATATAAGCTATACCACACACTACATTACTGAACTGCTCCTTTTGTCAAGTGTTAGTGTATAAATTTAATAATGAAAGTGAAGCTTGTGACCATATCTTTATCTGAAATGTATCCACATGTAGTTCACTGTACTGTTTTGAATCTGCATGTGTCATTTCATTATTTCTAGCTTAGTCAGAATCTATTTCTCATCCTTTCCATTGTCTCCATGGAAAAAATGGATGAAATTGGGTCACTACTGTTCATGTTCGTGTCATACCCTGGTCAGCTGGACACCTGCGTTTTTAGGACACTATAATATAACAAATGTAGCAAACCTTTTATTGGTCTTAATGTCAAAATCCAATATCTTCAAGCTATTTCTCAATGTAACATCCGCACAAGGCTGATGGGACAGGCATTTTGAGCTCTTTCTCAGTTGATAGGCATGGGGAACAAACAAGAGTAATTGGAGATCTGTGCATGACTACAGGGGCATGACATCATAGGGGTCACAAAGACATGGTGGGATGGCTCCTATGATTGGTGTGTTGGAATGGAAACAGGCTCTTTAGGAAAGACAGGCCTGGCAGATGGGGAGGGGGAGTTGCTATTTATATTAGGGACAGGCTGGAGAGTACAGAACTCTGTCTGGGGACAGGTGAGCAGTTGACGGACAGTTTGTGGGTCAAGGTTAAAGGGAGAACAGCGATGGGAGACATTACTGTTACAGACTGCCTGCCCAAGTTTGCTGATGACATCAAGCTCTGTGGCTTGGTTGATACAATAGAGGGAAGGAATGCCATCCAGAGGGACCTTGACACGTTTGTGAGGTGGGCTGATGCCAACCTCATGAAGTTTAACCA
>JASSUY010042994.1:34263-63778 GCA_032466535.1 Forpus xanthops
GAATGGGTTGCCCAGGGAAGTTGTGAATGCTCCATCATTGGTGGTGTTCAAGGCCGGGTTGGACATAGCCTTGGGTGGCATGGTTTAGTGGAAGGTGTCCCTGCCCATGGCAGGGGGGAGTTGAAACTAGATGATCTTAAGGTCCTTTCCAACCCTAACCCTAACTATTCTATGATTCTATGATATTTCCCAGCTGCTTGTGTGGAACAGTAATGCAATGTCTTCCAACAGCTCAAACATATCTGCAGGGTCACATCCAAAACCATAAGACAGACAATCTTATTCATCCTTTTTTTCCTCATCTGAAGAGAACTGGTGCAATCATAAATGCCACTTAACACAGCAATGTCATACACCCTTGTGACATGATGGGAGGGCAGGGTTTGTTTTATTTTTCTTCCTTTTTAGCTTGTGTTTAAGTGTTATGGGAAGCTTACTGTAAATTGGCTTTTTAGTTATAGTTTCGCTCTGCAGAAGGGCAGTCTCATGGCAAGATTTTATCTTTACCAACATGCAAATATTCCTTGCAGCTTTCAATATTTTTCTCAAAAATTTCATGGTTATTTAAATCTTCATTACCTGTATTTGGGAATCTGTTATACAAAATTAAGTCTATTCCTAACATTAACCAAATTGATTGAATTATCTTTCAGTGACTTATTAATTAAAGGATAGGATTATTCTATAGAGACAACGAAATAAGCTTAAGAAATTGTTCCAAGAACGCATAGACATTTGGATTTGCATAAACTCATGTGGGACCTTGGTTTGCTGGTCTTTACATCACTATCTGTAAGTAATTAAAATCAGTGAGAGAAGACAAGTCATGGGTGTGTTTTCTTTTGTTTATGCACCTACATTTAGTATGCTTTTGTGCATGAAGTTTTTTCACTGGTGAAATATGGCACAGATCATTTACAGCTAGAGCACCTGAGTAAGTGATGTTCAGAAATGTAATTTGCCTTCCTGTCACAATCCCATTTCATTTCAGATTAAATTATATCAATGCTTCAGTTATAGAAACTTTTTATGTCACCAAAAGTAGAAATAATTGGCATTATTTTGCTTGATCATGTTTTTGAGTGACGTAGGCACTTGCACATAAACCAGCAGGTATCATTTAAAAACCTAAGCATTATAAGAGCTGTTTTATATTGTCCTGAAACAAAACACAATAAGAATAAGCCTGCAAACCCAAACATCATGAGCAGATTTTCTCAAAAGGTAAATAATGCTACCCTCAAGACAAAAGCTTTTGAAAACCTGCAAAATTTGCAATCAGGAGGCCACAGTAACCACAGGCCTGTCATGCCCTATCAGCTACAGAGCTGTTGCCAAAATGACCTCTGTTGCAATTAAGGAAACAAAACACTCAGGCTTGACCTAGCACTGATGACCTCTGGCATTCTCATCACTATACTGTGCCTAACTGATTTTAATAGAAGTAGACAATGCACATTCAAAACATCAGCAGTTTATCAGCAGCACACAGCAAACAATCAGGCCACCATCAATTGTACATTAATACTCTGTCTTTCTTGTTCAAATTGGTTCATTTCTACTGATAGTAACTACAGTAGGAAGTACTTGGGAAAACAGTACACACTGCTATAGGGGCTGAAAGTGAAATTCCTCTAATCTCAACCATGGGACTAGTGCCTAAAATTAGCACACAAAAGCTACATTAATGAACACATAATGACTTAAAAGGCCCCTGTACAAGTAAGATCCCTAACATTATTTAAATATGACTCTGAATTGATGAAAACATTTCACCTGGGTTATTTTGCTTTGGGCCATAACACAACAAGAAGTAGACAGTGAATCTTACTCTCATATTATTGATTAGTATGGTCTCTTGACAGCTAAGCTTGAAATCACTAAAGGCTAAAAGACGCATAGTTTAATTCTGAGTGGAACATCAATAGAACATAAATGACACATTTTATTAAAAGAGTACACAAAATAAAGAGGTGTGTTGGCATGAACACAGACAAGACTAAGTTAGGTAAGGAGGACTAATTTACACCTAATTTGAGAGAGGTAGGACATCAGTGAAAAGTAGAAAGAAGAAACTTGTTCAGTGACAGAAAGTGCCTAAGTATTAGGGAAACATAAGAAGCTGTTAATTCATTTCAGAACATCTCCATTTAAGTTTTCAAAAAGCACTCTTTTTTTTTTTTTAACTTTATTTTTTTTTAAGATACTTTGTAGAATAAAAGCTTTTTGGCTGCAACTGAAATACACCTGATTGCTTTGGAAAAACAATGAGATCTGTGGTTGTATCTGTCAGGATACAAGTAATGGAGACAAAGGACGGGTAATTTTCAAGAAGAAAACACTGTTAATACAGCCTGCATAGGAAAAACTTGCATCCTATCGAGTAATAGAAAGTTTCCTCCACATACTCCTCACCACTATAGTTTAATTTTATGACAGCATAAGTTTGTTGTACCAGCTTATCAGTCTTCAGTTACTCTGCCAGAATATTCAGATTTCAGCTTTGGTAAGAACATCAAGACACATGATAAAAAACAAAGAACAGTTACCTGCCTGTCAAAGCAGGTTACAGAAATACATGTTCCTTCGTAAGGTAGGCATGACAGTAAGGAAGTGTAGGAATTAGTTCAAATTGTAAAGTTAGAAAGCTGACATTGATGTGTAGTCACCATAGCAGCTCTTAAGATGCTCCAGGCTCTTGCCATGCAGTGATTCACTGCAATATATGGCTTGAAAAGAAAGGAAGTAATCCTTGACTTGCACTGTCCTGCCTCACTATGAATTGCTTTGAATGAAAGAAGGAGGTAAGCACAATGAGGTGTTTTCCCAAAATGCTGGTCAGCAAACCACTTAAAAACTTTCTGCTTAAGCCTGATGATCCTGGATCTCCCAGGGTCATGAAATAACCCAAGTCCAAGAATTATTGGTTTCTTCTCAAAGAAGATGTAAGGGTCCTCTTGCTTCTAGTCTGGCTGTTCTTTCACTTGAAATCTTAATTCTGATAAACCTTACCTTGTATTTATCACCAATGTATTTACAGATCTATTAAAGTACTGTATATGGCCATAATTTTCAATGAGTATTGCCTGCTACTGCTATTCACATGTGATGCAGCATTTAATCACAGGAAGCTGCAACATTCATCGATAGTACATTGAAATTTCTATTTTTTACTCAGTTCTTGTCATTGGTAAGACAAATGAAGCCTCTCTAGTCTTCAGCCTTCCGTCAATTGATAACAGCATACTTAAAAAGAAAATATTAAAACTTGTGTGAAAAGTCTTCTGATTCAGATTAAAGAAGCATTTAATATCTTACCCTGCCAATAGCAAAGACCTCTGGAGTAAAGGAAAAAGAAGAGTGAAACAAGACAAAAATTAGTTTTCATTGGCTTTTAAGCTGCCAAATATAACAAGGCTCTGTAACACTTTCATCAGCCATCAACATTCTGGCTCAAGGGTAAAAGACCTTTGATAAAGAGAGAATTCTCCCCAGACATGTAAAATCAGAAAAACACTGAGGAAAGTTAACTTCAGAGATAATCTGCTCATGCAGAATTTTAAGAAAACTGTCTTGTAATATAAATTCAAGAGCTTTACTCGTCAGGGGGGTGAGGGAGGTATAGATAATCTATCAGTGGCTTCACAACAGATCGCAAGCCACTGCTTGTTAACAGAAAACATTAGAAAAACACATGCTAAGTCACTAATGCAGTCTTCACTATCTTTTTCTGGCATCTCAGTCCACTGTGCTATAACATCTACCCTTGTGAAAGCATGTTATATCTCAACTGTACTCTCATTTTTAATTAGAAAGATATGGTGAGCTGCTGACTTTCCTAAAGCTGTGGTACTGGATCTGTGATTAATTCACTTGAGTACTCCAGCTTTTTACCAAAGGGTAATACATGCATAGAAAATTTTGCATAAATTAAACAACTCAGTTTAATATAGGGTTGTTTTTTTTTTTAAAAAAAAAAAAAAAAAAACAAAACAAAACAAAAAAAATTAAACAGCACCTTATTACAAATTAATGACACAAAATATAAGAATTCAATTCACAAATCAAATCTGATCCACATCAGTAATAACCAAAAGCCATCATCAGTTGATGGCTCTTTACAGTTTCTGTGACAGCTATATCCCCAGGACACACTGAACATCACCAGTTCCATCTGGTGGAAAAAACATTGGATGAACAAATGCTAATTTAGTTCTCACATGCACTGACACTAGCATGAACCAGGATGAAAACTACATTTAAAAAATTTAGCAAATCAAAGGCAAGATCAAAATTACATTGCTAGCCCCCAGGGCTACTACCAGAAATACTCATTAATTCTGTATTTTCCAGAATTAGGCTTCTGTGGGACTTCCTGATTATACTTAGCATAAACAGAAGTGTGTGAACCAAATCAATGATGCAACTTACATGCTTAAATCTTGTCATATTCAAAAAAACACTGAAGCAAATTCATAGCTTAGGAATTTGTGTTGGTTCATCTTCTCATAATCTCTTCTGATATCATTCTAAATGAGGACTTCCTTCTCTTTCAAATTCAACACTTTGTTGAGAGAGATTCTGCGTTGAAAAGTACCTCTATTTATCATTTTGCTGTAAATAGATATGGTGACTCATCACCATACTTTAACAGGAATCTATTGTAAAACAGTCCCTGTCATTCTTTCACTTGACCCATCACACAAAGAACAAATAAAACTTCCCAGAGGGAAGTAGTCATTCTCTCTTCTGAAGTTGCCTGAAGGCTCCCATTTTAGGCTGAAGTACATGGTATCTATCAGTGCGTGCTAAGCCTGCTTTCTGACCAGATCCTCATTTCAAGCAGGTCTAAAGTGTGGTCTGAGTCGCCAATGTAAGCAGCAGCTCCTCATTTCTCTCTGGCTATGTGGCAGCATAAACAAACACACAGTCCAGCTTATAAATGACAGAACAGAATAATAAGGTGCTTTTAAACAGCATATAAATCAATGCATTGTGTGTTAAACCACCCTGGGTTGCATATTTGCATTATGTATTATTAACCATATAATCAGGCTCTTCTAATAATTTTTTCCCCCAGAGAGCTGAAGAGATACTTTCTCACACAAAGTCATATTAGTACAGAGATTCACATTGCCATGTCATAAAGTGCTTTTCTCATGCAAAGTAATTCTTTGTTTTTGTGTAACATCCTATGAACTTCAAAGAAGAAAATAGTTCCACAATGCACATATATATCATTCCATATGTTTATACTCCCTAGAGACATAAAACATACAAAAGACATGCCTTTCCTATTACATATACAAATTCTACCTACTAATTTTATCTTAACGTTTTAAAAAATATATTTTAATCCAAAGGTTCTTGGACTCTAGATGGTAAGAAACAAAAGCATGTTGTTTCTAGTATCACTGCTGCACTCCCTTGATAGTTTAAATTGATAAACCATCCTGTCGTTTCCAAAGGTACCTTGTGGCTATCCTTTGAGTGCAAAAGTGAAGCGCCCTGAAGTAACAACTTTGAATAACTAGTCTTATTCATAGGTAGATAAGGAAGTTTTCTACTAGGTGTGAATACCAGATGACTGCTCATTGCTTTCAGCTGTAATTAGAGTTGAAAGCACAAGATTGTCATGATCCTTCAAAGTTTGACGGAGTGCATTTTCCTCAGTTCATCATGTTTAAAGGATTTTTCCCAGTTGGGTCATTATTGTCTTGTGCAGGGCAAGAACGGCGCAGTGTACCTTTTTATTTTGTTCCTTTCCTTTTTTTTTTTTTCCTCCCACCTTCAAAAGTCTTTGAAGTTTCTCAGATTAAACAGGTGATGAAACTTCCACTTATAAGTTGAACACCTATGTTGTGTTAAACAAGGATTCTTAGTAAAAGCTATACTGGTAATCAGACCAAGAAACCGATCTGTATCCATTATCTTCTAGACAACATCTACGGAGTCAATCAATAACAAACGCACTTTGTCAAAGTGCCTTTTTTTGTAATGGATACTGAGGCTTGGCAAACATATTTTTGGAGAATTTATTTCAGTATTCACAAAATTTGGGGGAATGAAAACCACTGAAAGAAAAGAATGGTCTCCCTTATATCACGGGGATGGTCTGTATGCATTTTCCATCTTTTTTAGCTTATGTATGTTGGAAACAAAACGTATACTGCATTGTCTTATGATACAAAGCTATCAAAACAGAAAGCAATTCTTATTCATTAACAAAGTATATTATACCATCTCTGCTATGCCCCTCCTTTCCCACCACATCTAAATTAATTTGTGTTGAGAGTGAAGAGGGAGAAGAAGATAAAGCAGGTGAATATATGCTATTGTACAGTATCCAGTTAACTCTGATTAGCAAAAAAACTGTTGGGAGCTTTGCTGGAAGAAAGAATGCAAAATCCAGCCCCCAGCAATGACACTTCCTACTAAAATGAATTGTTGGGAGTCAACACATGGACTTCAAAACAAGACTAAGAAACAGCTTGACAGGTCCTGGTAGTTCCAGGAAAATGCAAGTATGGGAATCTGACTCCATGGCCTAATGTATCTATTTTTCATAAGCAGCATTTGTCCTGAGAGGTGCTGTTTCTATTTCAGTATTTTGCTGCATTACTCAAGTGAGAACACCTCTCTGAGTAGTACCTTCAGCTGCCTGGCTGTCCTTAGGAAGGTAGATGCTTTTCCCACATAAATGAATCAGTACTTATCTTAGAAATGCATGTGAAGAAAAAGAAAGATATACGTACTTCTGCCTGATGTGGAACCTCAGAGCATACTGTCAAAGATCTGAAAATACTAAGATAGAATGTATTTTTATTTTTAGCTGAATGTGACCTTTCAAAGTACATGTTATTCTCCAAATGGCTTCAAAGTGTGACATCTCTATTGTATAAGATCTGATCAATAATCCACAGATTCCCAATGGCTCTTTGGAGAGACAGAGGCTGGGGGGAAAGTGGATGAGGGGGATGTTGGAGGGGGTATATGATTCTTGTGAAATATCAAATAAAAATAGGAATAAAGGCTTGTACCAGAATGTTTTACAAGTTTAAGGAATACATTTTTTCTAAACCATACAGATGTGTCTGGTTATGTACTAACAACTAAAATGCAAGCCACAAGATTATGAAGAGGCCATGATTGCTTTTTAAACAATTCAATGTGGTATAGGCAAAGCTGAGTTTCTGTTTGCATAAACTCATCTTTCCTAAACCCAGTGTTTAATAAAGACAGAGAGTTGAACAATTATTTCACGTACAAAAATAAACAGATAGCTATTAAATAGAGCAAATATTTGGTTTTAAAAAAGAAAATGTTTTAAAATATTGCAGATATTTGCAAATGTTGTACATATTTACTTATCCTTGTTTATCTACAGTATGACCAAATTTAAAATTGCCAACATTCAATTTAATTTCTTGTTTTGAATTCAGATAAGCAGCATTGAATATTCTAATTTGTTTACAGCTGTTGGTTTGCTTAACTGACAAAATACAGTAACCAGCTCAGAGGAGCCTCCACGCCACAAAGATATTAATGAGCTGAAGATGTTACTGAAAACCTGAAAGAAAAGAGTATCTTATTTTTCTTTATTTTCAAATTTTATTATAACTAGGAATGTCAAACCTTAGTAGTTCATTTTTTTTGTCCCCTGCACTAATTTCTCCTGAAGTTTTTCTTATTGTTAAACCTCAATTTACAGGTTCCAATGCCCGACTAAACTGATGGAAATGCACCAAGGATGATCTATTTACAGTGGTGAATTCTTTTGTCCTTTTTGTTAATATATTCATAGTCATTTGGGTTTGTCACCTATTAGTATGACAACAACAATACTACTCAGTCTTGGCAGGCAAAGAAAGACAAAACCCTTCCTTCAGACTTCTGACTTCTTTCACAGAAAGTTTGACAGTGAACGGAGGAAAAAAGATGGCAAAGTATCAGAGCAAATTTTTTACCAAGAGAAAATCCTAAAATGATAGAGTAAAATAACACCACCATGTCTAAAATATTTAGTATATTGGTTATGCCATAATCAAGCAATAGCACTATAATCACAGTTGAAATTAGCAAGAGAATATTTTCTAAGTCTCTGAGGTAAGTCAACAAAATGGAAACATCAATAGCTTTGATACAAAAGCAAAACAAAAGAGCTGAGATGAGAGGGAAATAAACTTAATTCAGCATGTGCAAAAGTGTAGGTGTACTTTCATGGTCAATGGCTCGAGCCATGAACAAGTACCTGAATTCCACAAATCATTTAACTTTTTAACATTAACAAATGTTTAGCATTTGACCTCCCAGGAATTTGTATAAGTGGGAAGTTAATACCAAGAGGGAGTCAGACATAGACATGATAAGGCAAATTCCTGCTACCTATTCCAGAAATGCCTGAATAACAGAAATGCAGAAGGGAGGTAGAGAGAAACAAAGCAGGTTGATAAAACAGGCAAACAACGAAACAAAGCAGTTCTAGGTCAGTTGAAATAGCCTTTAAGTCAATATAATGCAAAATATCTTCTATAAAAATATGTCCTCAGCTTAATCTCCTCCTTGTAAACATTCTCAGAACTACATTTCATTCCAAGATGTTCAGCAACATTCAGGTAAATTCATATCTCTCTCCTAAATTTCACATTTTTACTTAGTAATTCATCATTCTATATATGATGCTGAGATCGTCAAATACTATCACATACAAATGGAGATTTTCCTGCCAATTAATAATGATTGAAGAAGACACTTTTAATAGTATTGCTAAAGTAGAAGACTTAAGAATGAAACTGTGAAGTAGATCATCAGCTACCAATGACAATGATTTTCAGGCAGTTATCGCCAGTTGCTTCTCTGTGTGCCTTCAGGAGCCATCACTGGAAATCAAAACTCTAAGTTGCAGGATTGGATAGCAAATGGTTTCTGTGGATATAATTGATACAATCAGTAAATCACGTGCATTTTTATTTTTCTGATAAGCAGGTATTGACAATTCCTCAAATAAACCAGCTGAACTTCTACCTAACCTTAGTACAGTTCACAGTTTTCTAATGACTTTATTGATTTCGTTGTGTGGTGAGGGAGTGGTATTTGTTTGTTTTTTTAAAGGAACAACATAGGAAAAGTGCTAGTCCAATATTTCTATGCTTAGTCAAAATTGAATAAATTTCCCTCTCTGTTTCATGTTCTTTATATATCTGTGTCATAAGCTTCCAGTTAGAGCTCATAGGCACATTCTTTTCAAACCTAAGAGATAAAGCCAATCCTAACCTGGTTGCAAATCCATGCTTTGAAACAGATTTCCTGTTAAACTTGATATTTAAACATTTTAGTCTCTCTGGGTTGAATCGACTTGTCTCTTCAGCTCATAAAATTTAATACACGTCAAATTAGTTGTAGTATGTCAGGGAAGAAAAGAGGAATTGCTTAAGCAGGATAGCTCAAAATCTCTCTAATCATAAGAAACATGAGAAGAATGTACCCAAAATTAATGTTAAATGCTAAGTAATGAAAATCAAAATGGCAAAGTTACAAACAAAAAGGACAAAAAATATTTAATACATAAATATGTATAAAATTTATGTAGTCACGTTATATGTACATAATGTCTGAATTATTTTAACTTAAAATGCATATGAATGTCTCTTATTCCCATAGTTTACAGGATTTAGTCCCTTCCTGTAAGTGGAACTGTAACTAGTCAGTTTCTGAATACAGAAAACAAGCATATTAGCAACTCAGAAAAATATCCACATAGGTTCATTGAAAAATCTTATTTAGAAAGGAAATAAAAGAAAGACAATGATAAATATACTAATACAAGCTTCAGTATAGAAGGAAACACTTCCAGTAGTTCTTTTTCATAAAGCAGTCTGCTAAACGAGCAATGAAGCATCCAGGAAATTGGAGAGAGAGCATTTTTTTAAAGTGTTGAAAGGAAATCCTCTATGTGCACAAAATTCACCTGTAGAAGTCTTTGCCACAAGGGTGGCACTGAGGTCAAAATCTTAGAGCTATCTTGCACAGGACTGAGCATTAATAATAGGACAATGAACAGCTGTACCTCCAGATAACTAGCATTGGCTTTAACTGAGTCTAGCCTTGGTGTTATTAATCCTCAGGCTTCTAAGCACTAGTCATCACCTGAGTGTTTAGGATCAAATAAGAAGCTTTCCCTGTAAAAAGGTTATTGAGCACTGCAACTTCTTAATCTTGTCTCTAAAACACTTGATACTGTCCAATTTGTACTATGGACTGGTTTGAACAAATATAGTATGTCCAATATTATTATATTTGAAAGTAAGGTGTGTATTTAATTTCTGATTACAACCTTAATTAATTGTTGATAAAACTTATGTCTTTTATTTTTAAAACCTATTACAAAATTCAAAGACCTTTTATCTGCAGCTTTAATTACGATAGGCTTCTTATCTGAAAAATTTTGTATGATACGGTTTTCTTCTCCACTAGTTTGTTTATATATTCAGCTTAAATCTCCTTTTATATTTATCCATCTGAACTAATTTGATATACAACTGTTCAAACTACATAGAATAAGTAAATGTAAGGAACTTATTTATTACATACTCATTTATTACAGTACCCTCTTGGTCAGGACAATTTCCATTAGTATTTTCTGGGGGAAAAAAATGTATGTAAATGAAGTGAAACATGCTTTTGCATGATTTTCCTAAACTTCAATGTGAATGAAAACTACTGATTTCTGTAATGAGCATTATAAAAATTTCCCTATTTAACAATGATAATAATAGAACTTAGGCTGACTAACATCTATTTTTTTCTAGATTAAATTTGGGCCTGACAGCAATTTTCTTCTCCTCTTACACATTCTCATATTACACCACTTTCTCTATTTTGTTCAGCTTAACCTGTATATTTAAGTAGTACAACAGTTCCTGACCACTAACAGTTGCAGCCTATCTGTGCTGCATTTACTGACAGCCTCTGGTCAAAAGTGATGATTGAACTTTTACCACCAAAACCACAGCACCAATCTTTTACTAGTTGAATTAAAGAATATTGTTAGATACAATAAAGTAGTAGATTACAGTTATTGTGGAAAGCAAGTCATGTCCATGTAAACAAGTTCAGTATATCATGCATTTTCCAAGATTTAGCACATTCTGAGTCATGTCCTAGCTCTCTCTGTGGTCTTCAGGAGCTTGTGTCTCTTCCTGAAGCCAGCTTTATTATGAACTGCAGTTATGTCTTAGAGAGGGTGGGAACATGACAGTCATTCACTGTAGAATGGCACTTTCTATCTCCTGTTTCAGCTCCTCTTTTTGTTTCACTGACTGCCCTTCACTGCTGGTGAAACAGATGTTTCCTGTGCACCTGAGGAAGAGAGCTATCCCCCTTTTGAAATGCTTGCAGAACTTCTCTGCACGGCAGACCTGGGCCGCAGAGAATCTTGAGGCAAAAGTCAGGAACTGGAATGTGGGTTGTTGTCCTCTGAAAAGCTGGTCTCAAGACAAGAATAAGTTTCATTATTCTGAAAGCTTGTGCTGTTGAGGAAAGATGGGGTTTTACTCTCTTCCTGACTAGGTTTTCCTGAAAGTTGACAAGCTTCATCACAGCTCCTCTGTGCTTTGGAGCTGGTCCGCACTGTGGAACCTATTCCCAATTTTGTGTTCCCCCAGACATTGCACGTTCCAAGAGATTCTTCAGGGATTGGTCTAATGGCTCTGCAATTTGTTGTGAGTTGGATTTAAACCAAATTGCTTTTTCTTTCTCTCTTTTTTTTTTTTTTTTCCGTTCCATAGCAAAAGAGAGGAAAGAATGAAATACCAGAAAAAAAATAATCTTGTCTGGGTGCATACTGTGAAAAACATTGCTAGGCAATCTGTACTTATGGAAAACTCACCTACCAAGTGCTGAAATATTTACTTGGATGTACAACAAGCTATGACCCAGTCGTTTTCTCAGGATCCTCTCAAGACAGCATGACACTCTCTGAAGACAAAAACCACTCACATGATTTGCCTTCAAGATCACCTGTGCTAACAGACGTTTGGGTCTTTCAGAGCCCATACAGCATTTTAAGGTTGCAAGTGAGCTAACCAAGTTAATTCCTTTGGACCACATCATTTCTAAAGAAAAATTACATTCTTTTTAAACAGCCAAGCTCTTGATTTTTTTTTAAGTCCCTCAAATGTATAGACATGAATAGATTTCTTTTTTATGAGCCTTCTGGCTTTCACTGTATTACTATTATAATGTTCTTTGACAACTGACATTACTAGGATGCCCAGCTTACCTTATGAGTTTTCCAAAATAACATTAGCCAACTATCTGGACAAAGTGTATAATGTAATTAATTACATAAACCTTCTAAATCTATAGGAAGAAAAACTGTGAATCGTAGTGACACAAATACTTATTGTCACCTATGCTTAAATACCTTTGAATGTTAGACATAATCACAATGGTCGGTCAGTTTAATGACCCTGAAAAATATCTATGATATTTACAGATATAGTTAATAGACATCCACAATTTGTTTCCTTACTTCCTATTCATTCGTAATAATGACAAGTTGCCTGCTATGAGGCTGCTCAGATTCCTATGCCTAACATAAAATGTAGTGGGTTTGTGTCAGTAGCTTACCAGAAAGGAAAAAAATATCTTTTTGATAGTGCTCTATCATGTGCCAACCCTGCCATGGTGCCACATGTGTCTTTGCAAAGGATTATATCAGCTGATATTTAGCTGCAGAAAATAGCTTACATATCTCTTGTAAGCAGCATATTTTCAAACCAGAAGTGTTGTGTATAGCTGATTAACACATAATAATAAGAATGGCAACTCCTAAATAAACATCATATGCGTATTTATCCTCTACTCCAATCAAGAAACAAATAGGGCTTGAGAAAACATAGGTGCAGTAGGTGAGCCTAATACACAGGATTAAAGCCTATGGCAGTAATTACAAAATCTATTATTATCCTACAACTTCTGGCTAACTTGCATTTTCAAATGGCTGTCATTTTCATGCAGTATCCAAAGTGCTTGTCATCCATGATCATTTTATGCAGATCTGCCTCTGTCTGTGCAAGGCACATTCTTCAACACTTTTTAATATTCTTACATGAAAAAATGAAAAATAAACAACACCTGTGCTATTGAAGGAGGTGCATGTAAATGTGTACGAGAAAAGAATTTTCTCTAATTGGAAACTTACCAAAACAAAATTGCAATTGTTTGCAATCTGTTCTTGGGAAGAAAGTTAAGGAAACAAATCTTATCTATAGTACAAAGTAGTCACCCAGCTCAATGCACTTCCAGATAGAATTCAAATATTTGGTGATGAGAACAATTGCAGAACTTACATAATGGGATTTAAGCAGGTCTCTTCCACCTCCAGACAAAAGGTGCCTAAAGTTGCTCAGAGTTATGGTGACATACAGCATCAATCTCAAATTAGCCTAGATCACAAGTGTTATCTGCACATTATTTACGCAAATTATATGAATATGCATTTATATTTGGAGCAAACACAGTCCTGAGAGATAAGTAAATATCTGAATGGAAGAATGAGTTATACATACATGTACATCAAAATCCAAGCCACCTGCTTAAAAGCAGAACATTTTAAAGAGTCCAAAGCAGAACATTTTAAAGAGTCCTGTCTACTTTAATGCAGTATGAATTTTGGCTGTGCTCAGGAAAAAAATTTTTGTATGCAAGTCTACAATATATTTGTTAGCCTGATGGGAGAAATTTCAAATGCTTCCAAACAGGAAGGATGTAGTTTGTCCCAAATAGCTCGGTGTTTAACCAGTCCTTCCAATATCACTATAATGACATCATTTCCCTTATATCATTACAGCTGTAGCTGCAAGAAGATAAAGTATTTGTTTACTGAATAGTCATATAAATGCTGACTATTGCTTTACATCTTTAGTCTTTAGACTTTCTTGTTCCTTCTCTGGCAGATTCCCAGAATATCCTGTACAGTATCTTGCAAGTTGCCATCTGGCCCAAAACAAAGTTCAGTTGTTCCCCTATTCTCCAGAGCATGAAACTATTTGTCCAGAATAGATTTCTCACTAACACAAGTAGTCTAAGAGTTAAGAATCAACTCTCTACAAGGCACCACTATTTTTAGATACTACAAACTCCTGTTACACAGTTTCAAAAGTATTAGCCTTATCAGCTTTGCTTTAATGGAAGTAGCACTCATACAATTATGTCCACTGTCTCCTAAAAGCTTACAATCTATACAGTGAGGTAAGAAAAAAACAACCCTGAAATGCTCGCTTTTCTTTTCCATCCAGCGTTCTTATTTCAGTAAAACTGCATTGTGCTCTAAACGGCTACAATTACTGCATGCAACCAAAAGGCCAGACTGTAACCATTATTTTTTCAGCTTGCATTAAAATTTTAGCACAGGTACTTGAGCAAAACATAGGTTTCCAGCTGTCACAACAGGCACACTGTATGCAATAGTCTATTAAACTAATAAAGATTAGTAAACTAAGTGCAAAATTGCATAATGCTGTTGGACCAGTAAAATGTCTTCTAAAGTATAACACTTATGATGTCAGCCTATTGACTGGTGTGAAAGGACTACTTTTCCTGAAAGAAGAAAGTGCTTAGATTCTCACGTGTCCCAGCTCTTGGTGTGATAAATGACAAACATCTGGATTCAGGAGCGTCTTTACTCCCTAAGTATGTGGAACATCAGTGCAGGGACTCCAGAAAATGGAGAAAGAGCTGTTGGATTTGGGTTTTCTTTTCCCCACACTGAAAAGCACATGTTAAGCATGGCTGAAAGCAAGTCATATTAAAATAATGAGCATGTTTCCTCTGCTTATGGCTAGGTAGGAAATTTAGAAGGCATTCACAACGTAGAAGGTAGCAGTCGTACTGTAAAACTTATGCCAGTATTTTCTACTGCAAATTTTCTTGATATATATATATATACTAGGCATATTTTCTTATAAAAATCACATGCATTTTTCTTCAGAAGCATAATGATACTTGTAAATACGAGATTAGTTAAGTTCCCTCAGTTTGTATTGAACTTTGCTTAAGAGGGAGGAGCTGCACTTGCTCAATAAGTCTGCTCCTTCTCCTGTTCCTCCCTGTCTAATTACTGACCTCTTTGGCATGGTTTACTTTAAGGGGGTAGCCCCTCATTATTGTAGATGTACCTTGACGCAAGCCAGAGCAAGAAACAAACAGAAGCAGCATGATACCTATAAATTATGGGCCTTTTACTTTATATATACTAGGGATCAGATGACTTCAGAGTATTCATGGCCTGCAGCAACACCTATAACATTTAATTGCTTCCAGCACAGGCAACAGGTTGTGAGAAACATTATATTATCCTTGCACTTTCAGAGCTACCATATCATCAGCCTAAAGGCATTAAAATAGCTGAGATATGACGCAGGTCCTGCCTGTGTCTTTTCTCATATTGCACCTAGTCAACCTGAAGCTGCAGTCACAGCTGAGCATGGGATAAAGTTTAGAAAGACAATTCTCATAAAGACAAACCAGTAGAGCTTCAAAAGGCTGACAATATTCTCACTTCACTTGAGCTCAGCGCTGAACCAGGGCTTTTTCATACCACCTGTGGCTCATCTCTGCAATCACCAGGATCCAAAGTGCTCATTTCTCTGTTTATACCAGTCTTACGAGGGCATCATGCTGGTGTGAGACAGCTGTGGGACAGGGCCAAGTGCTGGCACCCTCTTTTATGCTGCGCAACCACAGATCCCAGAACAAGGTAGTCACTAAATTTCAGACCTTTTTTGTGGCATAAACAGACTAATGAGAATTCCACCAGAAAAAGTACCAGAATGCTAAAAAAGTTAATAAATATAATGACAAATCCTTCTCAAAACTGCCTTTAAAATTGTGTCCTGCATTAATTTAGCAGCATGACCAGTTACTTGCTTTGTATATTATGGATATACTTATGTATTGGCACACAGTCCAAGTTTCAGAGGAAAAGCTGTCATGAGTCATGCAGCTGAATTCTGTACACTAAAAACACCTTTCTCCTTTAAGGAAAGTAGTAGCAAATTGGCTGATTACCATAAATATACAACTGTGTTGTCTCTTAAGAGCTATTATCATACTTTCCAAATGTAGTTGCTTCAGTTGTTAAATTTATTGATTTTTCTGGTTTTTTTTTTTTTGCTATATAAATCTTGGCACCTTTATCACACATACTATTATTCCCAGTAGGTAAAAAAGCCCTGAGCTAATATAAAATGAACTTTTCTTAAAAAACTATGAATCTTGGGAAAAAGAATACATCAACTGATAAATGCAATTAGTGTTGGTAACAGTCTCAAATAAACTTCAGATTAGGAAATTTACAGAATTTAATCCACTAAGACTTCGTTATGCCTTGATGCACACTACATAAAGCAAATAATTAGTCTCTTCAATCTTTCAGTTCTAAAATAAAATAGTGCCCCACTTCTGGTGCAGAATGACCAAAAAAAACCATATTGATGTTCCTAAGTGCATCCCCCTTCCAAAAAAGCCTCCTAATAACCAGACCATTATCACTGAAATTCAAATGTGCCAACCAGCTGAATTCAAGAGGCCCTTTCCCATGAAAAGTCAAAGAAGCCCTAGCACAAGTCATTTCATTGATTTAAATAGAACCACTTGAATAAGTGAGAATGTCCCAACTGGGCCAAAGCTTTCTCAGCATTCCATTGTAAATTATAAAAAGATACATGGTACTGTATCTGTGCCATTAGGCATAGTTCAGCTGCTGAAAATTGTACTGTTGGTAACTCTTTTATCATCCTGTGAGAATGTATCTGAGATAATGAAATCATACATTACCCTTTGAGATTTACAAATCTGATACCACATACAGTGTCTGCACTCCCTTCTTTAAATTAATATATAGGGAGGCATCTCTGTATGCTGGAAATCTTTTCTCTCAGCTCTCCATAGTTTTAGAGGTCATTTAATGAACACAGTCATGATTTAATAGAATCTTTCTCCCACTGTCACTAATCTAAGAAGTATCTAACATTTTAGGTAGTACTGTGCTATCTGTATTACTGTTCAATGAGGCTGCCACTTATCCTGAAGACAAAAACTAGACTGATAGGGAAGCAGCAGTTTGGCATAACTTCACATACTTGTCTGTTTGAGAATTTCAAATCACTCTTCATATCTTTAGTGAGCTCATTCATTCAGGGAAAACAACTTGGGTTTGGCAACTGATTTTTGGGAGTACTTATTTCTCTCTCATGTTCTAGGGAGTACTGACTTGTGCCTTGTAATTTATACAAATATCTAGCAAGCAGTAAATAGGCAAATGGAAGAGGTCATTAGTGTTTGAATGAAGGTACTGATGAAGATTTCTCCTTGGACATCTTCTTAATGGCTCTCCTCTAATGTCTTCAAAGGCATAATTTTAAAAAATAATTATGAAGATATTTTTTAACTCCCTCTGCTTGATCAACAAACTCAAGTTCAAATTTTGTGTATTCACCCGTAAGGTTCCACATAGCTCTGTCCTGCAGTAGTAACTTGCGTCTTATCTGTCTTCTCTCCTTGTCCCTTCAGACTCATCAAACTGTAAGGGTTTTTCCTGATCTTTTCCCATTTTCCATGATCAGCACTGTATCATTTTTCAGTTTGCAGAACAGTGTTTGTAGTGGTATTCTGACCCTAGTCCAATAATTTGCCTGGTTATTTACATGATATACACATGAGGCTCCATTATTGCATATGTTTTGCCTAGCAGACTAATGATACCTAATTGTTTATAGTGCCTACTGAAAAATTTGTCAAGGTTTGATCCTATTTGTGGAGCAAAGAAGCATTTTTTTGAATGACAGACAGATGAAAGGTACAGGTTAGCAACCATGTCCAGGCTGCAGCTCTGCAAATACATTTGTACAGTTTACAGCAGAAGACTGGAGGGTTTCAGTGAGTGGTTTGAATCACAGATCATGACTCTAGGATTTTATGAAAATTTCTGAGGAAAAGGTTGCAGATTTTTTTTTTTTCCTGGAAGACTTTAACAGCCTCCACAATGTGGGGACCAATCCTAGAAGACAGTGAACTTTGTTTACACTTGCAGCCTCCATCCACTTTAAACAGCTCACTGAGCCCTGGGAAAAGACCCAGAACTCTGCAGGTCATGTTACTACTGCTACAGAGAGTAGTGGCTGAACCTCCTTTCCCAAAAACCTCAAAGAAAGGTATTTGTCTTGAAATTTCAGATTTTCAGGGTTTTAAAGAGGCTCTACTGGGTGAGTGAGGACAATGAGTTCTGTCCTTCAACCTGCTTTATAGATGCAGGTTTCTTTTCAGTAGGTTACAAATTAAATTCCTCAACACACACAGACTATTCAGTAATTCACCACAGCTTTTTAATCATAACTCACAGTATGTGAAGTAGTTCTCCACAGGAATGAAGGATTTTCAGAAAAAGTAATAAATATACAAATGAAATTTATTCTATCTTTGAGCAAAGGCTGGACATGGCAGCCTCTTGAAGGCCTTTTTATAATATGTTTAAAGTATTTACTCATTTACCATCAGGTATATTTTGCAAATATGGGAATACAAAGATTACAGTTTTCTAATAGTAAAAAATATTCTTTAGGCAACTTCCTTTCAAACTGGAAGATGTTACCCAATTATCACGCTCATCAGGACATCTAACCACAGGTTTGAAGCTTGTAATAATCTGTAAGACAAAACTTCATGCATTCACCACTCACTGTAGATGACTTCTGCTGTGAGCCACGTCTTTTTCTTTTGATACACAACTTCCCCAGGAGACAAAATAACAGGTATGCCTACTTACATGCTGATTGTCTACATCAATTCACTGAAACCTCTGGGAGAAATGCAGCACAACAAAATTGCTTACAACAAACAGATTGTTAAAGAAATCCATATAACTTCACTCATTTCTCACCTAGTTCTCCACGTACTCTCCTTGTGTATGTCAGTAGAGCCCTAGACAGGGAAGGATGCCAGGGAAAGTTTAACAAAATCCTGGATGGTAATCATATCAATTTCTAAATTGTCTGTTCCTGAAGCTTGAATGCAGGCAGCAGTCGGCTCAAACTCAAAATCCACCCACAGATACCATTACCAGTGCACAAATTGAAAGGGGACATGGAAATGACCTGGTTTAGATAGACAGCAGAATGAGTAACCGGAAACAGGAAATGAAACACACTTTCAAGGAATGCCCACTAGTGATTGCTGCCTTCCCTGTGATTGGTGTCTAAGTTCTTTATTCCCTACCCCATTCAGAAAATGTAAAATAAATCTGAATATTGAAATCAGTACTACAATTAGAAAGAATGATAGGAAAGCATTCTATTACCCAGACTAGACTGCTGCAGTTTAGTCAAATGAAGTCATTCCTGATGGCTTGGTACTAAGAGGAGGATTTCTGGTTTGTTTAAAGAGAATGAGTCCTCAATATTTATTGTTGACTTTGTACTTTATATAAACTGATATGCACAAATTAATATATTAAAATCTTATACCTGCAGTGCTGAATATTGTTTGTGTGGGATAGTTAAAAAATAAACCCAAATAGTTTTTGCTCTTATTAATTTTGAAATATAAATTGGCTAAAACATTCTGTATTTGCCTTAAGATAATGCTGTGTAAAGAATATTCAAAATGACACAGGCACTCTTTCCTGGAGTCCTCCTGATGGCTCCTGACGTCTCAACCTGGTAATGTACTGGGCCGGTTTGTTTGTGCAATTAGTCATGTTACTTAGCAATACAAAAAATGCTTTTTGCACTAAACTGTAGGGAATAAAATATGCAGAATTCATGAGACACAAAACACATAAAAATTCATTTCCTAAGCAGAAGCACTGCAACATTGTGTAGCAAAAACTATTACTTTTTTCATTGTGTTTGCAATAAAGAACTCAAGCAACCGTGCCCTTCAGGGCTGGGCTCCTCACCAGTTCACTTGAACTCAGCCTCAGCATTCAGCCATGGCATGTGAAGTTAATTACTCTGGGCATTGGGGCTCTGAACAGAATAATGACCCTATTTGCAGCTCCATGTACTATGTACCACGCTACAGTGAATTCTTTCAGTACCTACACATCGCACACTCAGTGACTCTGAATGGAGTAATAATTCTAGCACTCTGGAGGAAAGCTCAACTGTCATCTCATTTTCACAGGGACACTTGTCTTCCCAGGTAACCATTTAATGGAGACTGACATCAGTCCACATTCAGTCATTATCACCCTCCCAGTTCAAATGTCAGGAAAATCTAAGGGTTAAAGCTTTCAGAAACAATCATGCAAAAGGGCATGCTTGAAACAATTTCTTAGCCTGGATCTTAGGATCCTAAGGCTTTTCTACCAGCTTTTGTGATGAGAACATCAGGATTATGTAGATTCAAAAATCTGCAGTTGTAAATGACTTCTCATCTTGAGAACCAAACACTGTCTGCAGGAGACCTGGTTTACATAATTTGGCAAGATGGCTGACTCACTTGGGAGCTGAATAATTTTCATAGAAACTGCGTAGCTGGGTAAAAAAAAAAAAAAAAAAAACACAACAAAACAATTTCACAAAAAAGGCTATTAGACGTGATTGCTTCACCGATACCTAACTACTCTCAGTTATTGTTGGGGTGAAAAGTTTCAGCAGCTTTGAAAGATATGCGAGAAAATACACTGTCTACAGTGGAAAATACCCCACGTGTACTGAGGCAGCTGGCTTTATCTGATGTAATAAAAAATTGTGGCAGATGGTGTGATACATGTCTGGTCAACAGTAATATTAATCTGGAAGATTAATAAATAAGGAAAGATCAATGCCTGGTAAAAATCAGTTGCAAATCTGACTCAAAGAACAAAGACATTTAGGGTTTTTAGCACAATTTGTACCATATTATTTGTTAACATCATGATACACCTTCAATTTGAAAAGAAGCCCTTATACTCAGCACTTTGAGCAGTAGCTATAAGAAACTGAATAATCACTTTGAGGCAGAGAATGGCAACTGGGTGATTATTTTTTAGGATAATCTTTCATTTTATATCCATTTAAGGTAATAATTTTGCAGATTCTTTTTCTTCACTCCAATCCTGCTTAGCTTCTTTTTTTTTATTTGCTGATATCAGTTCATTAATTGATTTATTCATTCATTAATAGAAAATAAACCTAGAAATAGGTAATTTTGCAGCTTCTAATTTTAATTCATCAGACACAAACTTTGCATAATCATGTAGAGAGAACAGAGCAGAGAAAGAGACTATGAATTTGCTTTTGAATATTGCTTTAATTCTACATAGAATAGAAAAATAAGTTATAGATTCAGTTTTTAACTGATAGGGTCTGGACTAGTCATCTAGGTAATTTCTAGGCACAACTGCTATTTACTGATATTCATCTGCCAATATTCATACACAGACCTTTGCTAATATGATATTCAGCTTTAATAGAAGCAATAGGATTTGACTGGATCTAGATAAAAATACACAGTCTCTTGCTTACTTATGTATGTGTTGGAATGGGTTGTATTCAGAGATTAGCTAGATGAATCTAAAAGGAAGAACATTAAATGTTCTGCCCTTTGGAAACTGTTTCTGCTTTTGTGCTACCCATATCAAGTAACAGTCTATGGCTTCCAACATAACATGGATGTTCTTGACATGACAGTCCTCAATAGATGAAGAAAGCATATTGGCTTGTTGCAATTAAAGAGTACTTTGTTTCTGGTTGTTAATTTGGTGATATTACCATTTATTTTTAATGGTAATTTTCCAGGGCCCATGAGGATGCAATATTTTTTCGTTATGTGAGGAAGCATGTTCTTATGAACTAAAATTTTGCCTGAAACTGTAAAAATTCTAGAAACCACCTCCCCATTCTCCTGAAGTATAAGCAGAGACAGAATCCTTTTCTTTCTTTCTTTTGTTCATTGATTAGTTCTTTTCTTCTCAAGCTCTAAACCGGTTTTATTTCTCAGTGCAAAATCTAAAGTTTCAAAACAGGCAAACATGAAGGTGACACTTAGGTGAGATCTGGAAGTGGTTTGCTTGAATTGACAGTTTAATGTGCAGAACTTTCATGTAACCCAGACAGAAAAAGAAACATTCTTTCCTGACATGCTAGGTGAAGTCACTAGAAGGTTTATGAGAGATTAATTTGCCTATTGAGATACATGTGCTGCCAGAAAATATTGTTCTGTTGTTGCAGTATTAAAAGAACTAATGTTTTAGTCTCACTGTTGCTTCTTTTTTTTTGTCCAAAGTGTAAACCATCTGTAATTTCTTTTCTACTTAAGGAAATGTTGCAATAATCTAGATGAGGAAATTTCAAATTAATCTCTGTAAATTTATATTTTGCTTAGTCAGAAATTGTTGTAGTCCATGCTGATCTCAACAAAGACACTTTTGAGATAAACAGTGCTCAACACAGTATCTCTTTAAGATGCATTCTTTTTTATTATTTAGTAGTTGTTAAAGTCAGTGGCTTGGTCATGTTTTAATGTTTCTTCTTTCACCTGGACAACTAAAATATTAAAGCCAGAAATAAAAACTAGAAAGGTGCAATTTACAGCACATGATACTCCTTGAAGTATTTTAAGATTAATATCAATTGTGAATACACTCACGAAAGTTTTGTATCTTTACATATTTCCAAAAAATGCCTGGCAGTTGTCTGAGTAATCATCAATAATATTAAATTAGTTATATCACCTGACTAATTCCAGCTTTCCTTATTTCTGCCTAAAATTGACCTTTATTTTTAATGTATTTCTAACTGTCCTAGTTTATTCTTTAGAAGTCAAGATTTTTTTTTCTTAATAAATAAAATTTGACCAAATAAATGTGTCATAGTCTTCCAAGCATAAACCATACTACTCATTAATTAATATTATTATTTTTGCCATTACAAAAGTTTTTAATGTGCCAATTAAGATATGAAATCACTTGGTGGATTTAGAATATGTTTAGGATATTCAAACTAATGAATTTGTTGTGCCACTTACCAGCAAAATTTTCAGGGAAAACTCATCTCATGGGATCTAATTACCAAGAAAATCATTCTAAGTACATTGAGATGAAGTTTTTGAAAAGTGATCAATAACTTCCAGAACTAAATTCAACTTATGTCACACTTTGTGTGACAAGCTCACTGGATTTTGAACTCTGCAGAGTTTTGAAGATACATTGAAATGTTAACTATAAAGAAAATATACCTGCAAGCCTCGCAGATTATAGGAGAAAATCAAATGCCATCTTTCCATAATCTCACAGAGCAGCCACTGAATCTAAATGAAAGCCAAATTTCCTAGTTTCAGAAACAGATGATTTGTGAGCGTGTTCTGCAGTGCAGCAGTTGCTGATGGAAAGATCCTATGCAGCTTTGTTTCTCTGAAACAGTAACAATTGAACTTCAGGAAACCAAAATCTAAGTAATATTTTGGAATCTCCTCATTTCCTCCAAAATAAAACTAAATTCTAAAGAAGTATAAACTATGAACTCCCATAACAGTGTCCTTGCTAGGGCTCCAAACTGAAGATGTGGAAATTACCTCAAAGCAGCATAGTGACATGAAGTCTCCCATTCTTAACATGCTATAAGCTATTTACCCATTTGAACAACTTTCTCCCTTTTGTTCTCATTAACTTTGCTGATGAAAGGCATAGCAGGAGCATTTTTGTGAGAATTTTCCATTTTAATAAACTATCTTGCCAAAAACTGTCACCAGGTAAACAAGAAGTTTGTTAATAGGGACAGACGACCTCTTGGTCTCTCTTTCTAATACATAATAAAATATGTGTTAAGCATCATGACTCTGCTATCCAGCTCAGGGAGAATCCTGGACACAAGAAACTAATTCCCATGAGAGTGGTAGAGACTCATTTTCAGATCAGATCTGCAGAATTTGTTCCCATAGTTTCAATATTTTAATGCCTACACAAAATATAAATATGGTAGCATTAAAAGTTGTATAATGATAAGTCTTTATTGAAGTATACAAAAACTACCACAGATTCATGGAATGTGCTATTTCTGCCAGTAATGAAAATGATGTGTTGATTTCAATTTAACTATTCTTACTTGCGCCAGCTGCAGATCAGGTTCAGGATATGTAGAAGTGCCATTATTAAGAATAATCTTTACATATGGTATGTTTTTATTATTGCTCATCACTGATGTATACACTCTTTCTACTGCCATGGTATTTAGAAAGATGGAAAATTAAAAGTAGACATTTTACTGCTGTGTTAGTCTTTTTTCTCTTTGTTCTTAAGAATATTGAGCAACGGATTTTGCTGCTATTTTTCAACCCTATTATCTCTAGAGCATCAAGTTCTATTCGCAGAAATGATAATCAAAAAGAGACAGAAATAAAGTCACTGGATGTCAATAGCTTGGTCTGTTTTTACAAAAAATATCAGTGTACATCAGAACAAAAATGGGGAGGGGAGGGGGAAAGGCACTGTTAACAGGTGACCAGAGAAAATAACTTCTTGTAGCATGGTTTAAGCCCTGAGGATTTATTTGTACCTGCTGGGCTAGCGATGGCCGAAGAGCAGAAATAATGATCTGACAGACAAATACACAATAACAAATAAGCCTGTGCCATTGCTCCTGGCAACTGTTCATTATTTAAAACAGTGCTGCTTTGAAGAGAAGCAAAATACTTGAGACCTGCTCTTTGTATAAATGTAATAGAAGGATACATTTAAAGACTGAGCAGCTTGAGAGATCTTTGAAAGGAAAAGGCAGTCTTCCAGAAATATCTCTTGTGATAGGCATTTGGAAATGGGATATGATTTGTTTAAAGTAAAGCAGAAATGCTCAAAAAAAGTGCAGGCCCCTATCTACAAGGGAGTTTAGGTATCCATGTTATTTTGGTGCCATTTGCTGAACCTAACCATTCAATTTAAATCCTAGTATGATTTAGATAATCAGTGGACCAACTTTATTCAAAGAATGTAAACATACTAATAAAAGTTGCACTTTGCTAGAATGGAGGGGGAAATGGCATACATGGCAGCTTTTCGTCATATCCACCATTAAATGAATCAGAAGAGATAGGGACAACCTTTATTCTGAGGGATTGTGTGTGACCTTCAAAAAGGCTGTTTGAATATTGAGTTCACTCAGGAAGTAAACAGTTTTTATAGCATCACTGAGTTGCTAGTTGTCTACATGAATAGATGAACAGAGAGCCATTAGATTTGTTCAAACTTTTTATACTGGCTACTCTGTGTTTATGTTACTTCAACATGCTTGCTTGAAGTACAACTGTCCAAGTACAAGAAGAGAGCTTGGTGCAACGAGATATGAGGCAACAGCATTTGTTACCTTCTTCCTCTCCTTATTCCTTTTTACTTTTGAATGACCACATTGTAACCCAACAGTTTATCAGGCTGACTCATCTAGTTGCATTACTGCCTGATGTGATGCAGCACAGCCCATCAGATACTTGAAAGTCAAGTTCTACTTCTCCATTTTGACAGCAGCCACAGTTCCAGCACAGGTTGCTTTTATTCTCTTTGTTTGCTTTGCTTGGTTGGTATCACACTAACACTTATTTGAGTGCTAAATAACACAAGCAGTGCAAAAGTCACAAGCTTGTGATGTCACTACCAGTATCCCACTGTTCCCTCTCACTGCTACATGACTACACTGGTGTCTGAATGTTTTATCTAGACCCTTCATTTTAAAGAATAACAAGAAAACTGCAAACATAATTTTTTTCCCAGTTCCATGTCATTCTTAATAGTGCATGCCAATTTCACTCTCATCTGCAGGCAAGTGCATCTGCACAGTTTAGGTTAAAAAAAAACAGCAGGTCTGCAACTCCCACAAGAACATTCCCTTCCAATTTCTTTGTTCAGCATAAGTCATCAGCAGTACACTTCCACTCCAGACCAGTAGGATGCTCTGTAACATTGCAGTGGTCTTATTAAACGCAACCACCACCACTTTTCCCATAAAGAGTGCTTATTTAAAACTCTTCTCCTCCCGGTGACACTGAATTCAAAGACACAAAAACTTATGTAGTTGAAGAGATGGTAAGCCTATCATCTGACGTTTGTAGGCTTCAGTTTTGAGTGAAAAAAGCAAGTCTGTAGCTTGAAGTACCCAGCAATTCTCCCAACTGCAATGAGAGAAGCTCATGTTGCTGAAGAGAGAGCATACAGATTAAAACCAATATTCAGCAGATAAATGCCAGCAACACCTCAAAAGGTTCAATTGTTGTATCATTTTTATTATTTGCAGTAAAGAATGATGTGACAAAAATCAATGATGCCTAGAATTTTTAACTGTCACTCATATCTTGTGCCAGTCTAGTGTGAATGTTGGTAAAAGGGTCACTTTAAGCACACAGTCAAAAGGTTTCTTTGCAGTGAATAAAAAATCAAGTAATATTTTTCCCATTAAAAACAAATATTTAAATAATTTTGTCCTTCTCTTCAATTATGTATAACAGGGTCTACTTTCATCCTCAGACAAGCTCCATACTTCGAAGATCAGCTTTGCACAAGGTCTGCAGGCAATTTTGAACAAGTGTTTGAAGATGCCTGAAAATGGGCCTAATATTACTTGCCTCTGGGGTGGTTATAACAGTTATGCTCTCATCTAGTGTTTATGCTAAAGAATTGTCCGTATTATCATACAGGAACGACTTCTGGGTAGCTGCAGCTGAATTAAAAGAACAAAGGGAGACTGATTTTATAAATTTTGTAAGGTATTTTAGTGGGCCAAATGCAGGATGGAGACTGATAGAATGCCGAAGATCAGTGGTGCAAATAAGAGAATAGCAGGTTACTTCTTTACAAATTTAATTGGCTCACTCTGGGAAAAGAAGTTAAAATAATGTTTGCAATGGAAGCATTTCTGTTGAAATCTCTTCCCATCCATCAGTGCTTTCCTCAGTAATATGGGGAGTTTGTTTTTATGAGCTCTGAATTCAATTTTGTTGTTGTAAAATGTCGAAACAGAAATTACTTATGGTGTGTTTTCATTTGGTTTGATATGTGGGGGAATTTTTAAAAAATGAACCCTTCAGCCTTTCTTAGCCTTGTGATTGCCTAACTTAACTGAGTTAAGTCAGTTCTGAGGATCTGGGGCACTACTGTGCAGTTGTATGATCTCATCACCCACAACCTCACCCACAAACTCATCCTTTCCCACAGCCTTTCACTGTCTTTCCCACTTCCTTTTGCTGTTCTGGTCAAGCAGGGCCTAAAAACATAAGAGAACATGCTCACTCTCTTCCCACACTCATTCCACGAAGCACAGTAAGCATCTCCACAATGATGTGCATCGCAGAACAAGAAGAATTATTCCTTTCCCCTCCTTCTTTCCTTTTCTTCTTTCCTTCTTTCTCTTCTTTTCCTTCTTTTCCTTCCTTCCTTCCTTCCTTCCTTCCTTCTTTCCTTCCTTCCTTCCTTCCACCATTTAGTTATTAAACCATCAGGAATACACTAAACCATAATTACAACTGGGGTAGCTGAAAACAGTTTATTAAGTGCAGTCAGCAAACTTAAGGGATCCACAAGGAATAAAAGCTGAAGCAAACCCATAAAAAATTGTAGCTTGATTGACTTTTGGGGGCCAGATGTGAATCTACTGCAATTTCATTTACTTTTGTGGTGTTACGCCAGAGTGAATATGGTCTGGAGAAAGACTAGTCCTCTAGAAGAAAATTGCACATTCTCATCAGCCTCTATTTTGCTTTCTGAAAAACTGGCTATGCCTTGAGAGCATAGAACAGGACACGAAACAAAAGGAAAAAGGGCATTACGAGTCAAGGTGAATATAATTAGGCCTAAATCAATGTGATAGAAATTAAGTGCCTCATTTTTATAAGATAGGAAACTGTGCAAGACATAAACAAATTATTTTTTTTTTTTTTAACAGTAATAGAGGCTCCTTGGAAAGTAAACAAACAGCAAGCACTAGGAAGGTTTATGTCACAGCAGTAATTAAAATTCCAGCCAAGAAAAATACCTTGGATTTAACAAGAGCAATAAAAACATTTTTAAAAGAACATATGGACAAGTCTTCTGAAAAAAATGCTAACATTATTACAGGAAAAAAAAAGAGATAAATATGTGTGCAGAAGGAAAATATGTCCTAAATGAAATCTTAGAGTTGAGGAAAAAGGTTGCCAGGACAATATTACCAAAAGCATGAACTGAGGGTTTCTTTAAGCATTTGACCTCCTCCTAGTCACGATCTTGGAAACACTCTCATGGCTCCAGTACAGACCATTATTGGGCCAGATTCTCCACCTTTTCTAACTGCATCTGGAGCTGTCAGCTTGTGACTCCTTCAGGGGACAGTGAAGGAAAAAAAACATCACAAATCTCAGTAGAGATAAAACAGTAGAAGCCTTCAACATACATCTGTTAGCTAAACTAAAGCAAGGGAGGTGTGCATGAATGTTCCCTTCTCCAGCTGTGCAAGAGGTGCCACTCTCCAGCAGGAGGACAGTAACTGGTAACTGGCAGGGTATGAGGCATGTTAACCTCTAGCACCATCTCAGCTGGTTGCAAGGATTAACTGGAAGAGGTGACATTGCATAAGTGACTAAACAGTCACCTATTGAGGTTCAAACTAGGCCACTGGAAAATAAAACAGCTAGGAGGTGGACCTAAGATTGAAGTGGCTGAGGTAAATCTGGACTGGCAACATAAGGGTGAATTATTTATGATGGGTCCATGACACCTCATAGAATGGTTTGGGTTGGAAACAACCTTAAGATCATCCAGTTCCAACACCCCTACAACGGGCAGGGAGGCCTCACATCAGACCATGCCACCTGAAGCTCTTCCCAGCCTGGTCTTAAACACTGCTAGGGACGGAGCATTTACCACTTCTTTGGGCAACCTGTTCCAGTGCCTCAACACCTTCACAATAAAGAACCTCTTTCTTATATCTACCCTGAACTTCCCCTTTTTAAGTTTAAACCCATTACCCCTTGTTCTATTACCACAGTCCCTGATGAAGAGTCCCTCCCAGCATCCCTATAGGCCCACTTCAGATACTGGAAGGCTTCTATGAGGTCTCCATGCAGCCTTCTCTTCTTTGGGCTGAACAGCCCCAACTTCCTTAGCCTGTGTTCATACTGGAGTTGCTCCAGTCCCCTTAACATCCTCCTCTGGACTTGCTCCAACAGCTCCATGTCCTTTTTACATTGACACCAGAATTGCACATATTACTCCAAGTAGGATCTCACAAGAGGAGAGTAATGGGACCAATAACCTGGAATTAGAAGGTAAGAATGAGTTATGGTTCAGCAGTAGCAGTAATTTTTCTCCTTCTTGGTAGCTGGTACAGTGCTGTGTTTTTTATTTTGGGCCTGGGAGCAGCGCTGATAACACCAGTGTTTTCAGTTTCTGCTTGGTAATATTTAGGCTGGCCAAGGACTTTCTGAACCTCATGCTCTGTCAGGGAGGAGGGGAAGCTGGGAGGAAGCAGAGACAGGACACCTGACCCAAACTAACCAAAGAGGTATTCCATACCAC
>JASSUY010042997.1:10022-27908 GCA_032466535.1 Forpus xanthops
TCAGCACTGTTCCCAGGCTGAAAGTCAAAACCACAGCACTGCACCAGCTACTAAGAAGGAGAAAAATGACTGCTACTTCTGAACACAGGAGAGAGTCCTTCTCCAGCATCCTTGTAGACACCCTTCACTTACTGGAAAACTGCTATGAGGTCACCACAGCACCTTCTCTTTTCTAGGCAGAATAGCCCCAACTTTCTCATCCTATCTTCATATGAGAGGTGCTGCAGCCCCCTGATCACCCTCTGGACTTGCTCCAACAGCTCCTTCTTATGTTGAGGACACCAGAACTTCACACGGTACTCCATGTGGGTGCCATGAGTGTAGAGGGGCAGGATTACTTTCTTAAATAAAACCACACCTCCATAATGGATACCTGCTAAAATGAAAATTAATATCCTGTAATTGCAAACCTTATCAACTGCCCTAGAACACGCAAAGGCAATTCTAATTCCTCTGATTTTATACCCATAGCTATTCATAATCTGTCATGATAAGTACAAACTATATCTCGTATTAATTTTTTAGTAATTTAATATTTTTATTTCGATTATACAAGGTGAATGGCATGATCTTAACCAAGTAGAATGACACTTCAGTACCACAGCATGTTTTAACATTGGAGTGTACGTACCTCAGGCACTTTTGAGAGTCCTGGATCTTGGGTTATGAGTGTCTGCATTCAATGTGTGAAATATAAGACTTCAATAAGAAGCACTCAAACAATTAGTGATGACTACAAGTTGGATTGTGTTAATTTAGACTCATTTCACCAAAGTAAAGTAGCTAGAAGTCAGATATCTGGTGAATTTACCTGCAGTGTCTCTCCCACACTGTACAGCTTCGTGTTACACTTCAGATATCAAGGTCTTAATCTCAAATGGTAAATCCTCCTTTTAGACTTACCTGGACACCTAGCTGCATCAGATTTGCATGACATTTTCACAGTATTCTTTTCACAGTATTCTTTACCCTCTGCATTTTCCCTCTGGCTCAATGCTAAGCTCAGCAACTTTTGTTGCACTTTTGCTGTATGCAGAAATACTCCACTTACTTCCAACAACCCTGATAAAAGGCAAGTCTAAGAAAGTAATGAACTTTCTAAGAAGAGACAGTACCAATCACACAGTTAAAACAGCTCACCATTTTCTGTGCCAAATCGAGGCCACAAGACGTCATAAAATGCAGTGCCTATTTGTACTGTTACTGAATATAGAATGACAATGCTTATCAGAGGGGAATTTTTGGTTTGGTTGTATGTAGCTTTCAGTAGGGTGGTGTCTCACTAATGGCATTCAATAAGATTTGATTTTGTTGGTGGCGTAAGAAATAGGCATGAAGATGCATTCAGTGTATTACAAGTAAAATGTGATAGAGAGGAAGTAACTAAAGGATGCAAAGTCACAGGCAGTTCCTCATTCTTTCCGCTTCCCTTATTAAGAGAAAAGGATGGACTGCAAATATTCCACTTAAAAGCCTTCTTCAACAGATTCATTATCAAAAGCATTCTTTACAAGATAGCAATGATTGCAAGACCTGGGTTTATTCTGATACTTCGTTAATTAATCCCAAAAAATTAATATTTTAAGGAAGGCAAAAAGAAAACATGACCTTGCCTTTTTAAAGAGGAAAAGTACTTTCTGCTATCTTGTAGAGGAGAGGCAGGCATAGGGCTGGCCACTAGCCAAGCATTTATCGTACTACCTTTAACACTCATACCTCTACTACATCCTGAAAAAATATTGCTCATCAATACTAATCATTGTCTATGCTAGGGCAGAACTTTGTCATGTAGGAGTTCACACTTGTTCTAGTTTAGATATAAGACCTTCTTTTTCTAGTTTATCTCACATTTTCCTGTACTATGAGCAGTTGGCATGCCACAGATCTCAATCTGGTCAACGAGAATACATGGACAGGGATTCCTAATTAGCAAGTGTGCCTGTTGTACCTCTCTGTACAAAATACATTTCAGGAATACAAATCTTAATAGTTCATCCTGGCCAAGAGATCATCCATGCTTTAGTAGCGGACACTGAGTGCTGAGGAAGATTCTATTCCACAGCATGATTATACTCATAGCTTTCAATCACCCTTGTTCTCCAAACAGGTTAGTCCCTGTTAGTCCCCGCAAGCATGGGATATACTGCAGGCCAGTTCATTCCATCCTGACCTTTGCTTCACAGGAAGAGCATAGAGAATTGGATGGAAGACTGATTGCTACTGTCTCCTTGCAAGGCTGAAAACAGACATCTTTTTAGCCCAGTTGTCTTGGGAAGTAAATGCAATGGTAGAAAACTACTGATTTACAAGAAATGATAGAGAACTACATTGGGCAGCAGTTGTCAGAGGAGTTATGCACGAAGTGACTGAAATGAAAAGGGAAGTCAGATCCACACACTCTGACTTTGCTAATGTTCTGATAAATCACAGTGCCATGATTAGATTCATAGAATCAAACTCTTCCTGATGAAGAAAGCAACAACCATACAAGAGTGACCACAGAACTCTTGGTGTGGGCATGCACGTGAGGCTATTCAAAATGTCTCTGATGATGGAAGAACAGACTCACATTAGAAAATTAGTTCCTTACTGACATACCAGCTCCTCTTCACTCCTTTGCTTTCTTCTGCACTCCAAGCCAGAAAAGCAGGTTTTGAAGACTCACCACAGGGACCAGGGAGAAGCTGTCTTTCCCAGCAATACCTTGCAATATACCCTGAGGCAGCTTTCTGTTTTTTGAGCATCCACAGTTTCATTCTGCATCCTATACACTTTTAAAATAATCTCCTTTTGTCTGATGAAAGAGACATGACCAGCTCTCTGTTTCCTGTTGTCATGGGTTCAGCAGCAGCAGTCATTTCTCTCCTTCGTAGTAGCTGGGGCAGCACTGTGTTTTTTGACTTTCAGCCTGGGAACAGCACTGATAACATCAGTGCTTTTGGTTACTGCTTGTTAATGTTTTGGTCTGGCATGGGACTTTCTGAGTCTCATGTTCTTCCAGGGAGGAAGGGAAGCTGGGAGGAAGCAGAAACAGGGCACCTGACCCAAACCAACCAAAGAGGTATCCCATACCACAGCACGTCATGCCCAGGATGTAAAAATGGAGTGCAGAGGCCCGGAAGGGTGGGGGTACAGCGCTTGCTCGGGCTGGGTATAGGTGGTGAGTGATTGTATTCTTTCCTTGTATTTCCCTTGTCATTATTATTATTGGTTATATATATTATATATTGTTATACCTTAGTTACTAAACTGTTCTTATATCAACCTGTGGGAGTTGCATTCTTTCAATTCTCATCCCCATCCCCCTGGGACTGGGGGAAGAAAGAAGGGGGGAGTGAGCAAAACTGCGTGAAGGCCTTAAACCATGACACCTGTCTATTTCCTTTAGTTCAAAAGTCAAGATTTCAATGTCATAAAAGGGATTCATCCTTTTTCACGGGTTGTAAAATCTCTTGGGGGGGCTGCCTGTAGGCTGAGCTCAATTCAACTTAATGGGTTTCTCTGGTGTGATTGCATAAAGCAAAAAAGGTAGAAGATAGAAGAATCAGACACCTTGTAGTGGTTAAATCCTAGTTATTTGTGTGGGATATTAATTATATAGCTCAGAATAACTTTTCAGCTTAAAATCTGAATAGTTTCCATGATGTAAATCTCATGCAAATTTTGGAGATGAGGTAACTACCACATGGGGTGCAGTTTTCCTGTCTATCAGACTGCTGCTTTATGAAATCATTGCAATTAGCTATAGGTAAAATAATCAAAAGGTGATATGACTTCATGGGCAATTCAACAGACTTGGTCTCAGGATCATAAGCTGAATATTGATGAATATCACATTTTGCATTTATGAGTTGACTGTTTACTACCATGTGACCAAAAAATTTTCAAACTTTCAAAATAACGTGCTTCCTGTTTTCCTCAGTTATTTCTTTCTTCTGTTTGCTACAGCTTTTCACATATTGTCTACTAAATTTTCTACCTACCGTTTACAAACAAGTTTTAATTCATGTGGAATATTAATTTCATATATCCTAATATCTTAAATGATTCAAACACAGTTCATTCTGATGTATCCTGAGGAGTCTTTAATAAATATTAAGCTTGTGCTGCAGAAGCTGGTATTTTACATGTGTTCCTAGTGGGAAAATCAAAGACAAATCCAGTACTTTTCCCCTCTATGACTTGACTTACTAATTCATTTGTTGTGTTAGCTGCAAGCTTGAAAACTTTTTTTTAAACTTTAATCTGAGCATTTCATGAGGATTGGAGTAAGGGAATTTGCAGGGGGGTTTGAACTAGATGATCTCAAGTTCTTTTACATTCTATGATTCTATGATTATACTGTAGTAAACACAGTAATGTAATTTGCATTTGTGCTGTAATGCATTTTATAAATGTGCTACAGGAATTACAATTCAAATTTGGCGTATTATTTTCTTTTTAAAGCTAGTTAAAGTCAAAAGTAGGGAAGAAAAATTGTAGTATAAGTTATCTGTCATTACAGCTGTTTTCAAAGAATATGTCATAATAAGCAGACTTTTAAGGCTTATGTAGGATTGGTATTAAACATACTGATTATTCAGCTTCAACTATATTTTTGGAGACCAGTCTTTAATTTTGGAATACAATGAAAGAAAATATGTCTATTGCACTCATTATTATAAAAGAATACTAGTCAGAACTGAATCAAATACTATTCAGTATAACTCAATCAAATACTTGTCAGAACTGAATTAAAAATCAGGAGGATGAAGGTAACCTGCTGGTGAAACGTGTTTTTCTTAATAATACTGCAGAAAGTATTTTCTCTTTCTGACAGGAAAAAATAAATCTCTGTAGTTAAGTCAATAAATTATCCTTGACACATTTGTTAAACATTTGGGGAATTAGGCAAGTTGCATACTAAAAATATTTTACTAAAAATATTTTATTTTTAAAAGGCTATCTCTTATTTCCAACAAATTCTCCTAATTGTCTCATTTTATGCAACTACCATCCAACTCATCAATACTCTTTTTCATGTAGATTAAAATGGAAGAATGTCTTCAGTCAAACAAACCAAACCAATAACAAAAAAAGCCCCAAACAAAACAAAACAAAAAAAAAAAAACCACACACCCCAACAAAAAAATAATAGTAAGAATGCTGCTAATCCTATTTTCTTTTTTTAAATCTAGTCCTAAATATATGTCCTTGTTGTTTTAAGAAGACTAGAAACTTGATATTTCCTGGACGATTAGGCATCGGAATACAACTCACCTTCCTTAATGGACTGCTGTCATTGAGACAGTGGGTGGTTACTTCTATCTCCTTGAGTTTTTTAAGCACATTCTAAACAAAGGTGTTCCTGGTGTGCATCCTGGCTGCTATTTTAATGGTCACTCTAACCTTTGCTGTCAGAAAGTACTGCTTCTTTCTTCTAAAATGCTCATAATATAACTAGAGCTTAAGAACCTGATGAGGATTCTGAAGAGATCACTTTTTAGTTATTTGTCTGTACAATTCTGCATTACAGTTAGCTATCTTAAATTACAGTCTTACCATTTGAATAATTCTAATTTAAGTAGTCTTCAGGACATAAAATGAGAGGGAAAGAAGATGCTTTAATTAAATTACATTGGAAATCTGTTTAAACATAAGAAGGAATAAGTTTATCTGTGATAAATTCAAAGCTCTTGGCTGAATATAGCGTTTTCATGTCAATGTAATTTCTAATAACTAATATTCTGCCATATAAAAGAGTACTAATGTCTATCTGTTTAATCTTGCTTATTACAGTGTATTATGTGATCAATACTATAAATACATCATTAGCCAGCCTACAGTTAATAAAACTGCTAGCATTGCTTTGGTCCAATACATGGACAGATCTAAAGCCAAAATATCAATTTAATTGGATCATATTTATTCTTCTCTCTGCCTTATTTTTGCTTCTTTTTTTTAATAATTATATAGATATACTGACAATGTTACTTGTGATGTAAAGAATACTGGCTGAACTTCATGTTCTGACTTTTCCATGAACAACATATTAGTTAATATTTTTTTACAGACGTGAAAATACTAATTAAATTATTTTTAATTTTGAAACTAGCTTTGGTCAGATAAGAAAAGAGAGAGGAGAGAATGAGAAAAAAAAATTGCAAAAATAAAAGACAGGAAGAGAAAGGTAAAGAAAAACAATTAGAGTTACATACTGTTACACATAGTAATAGCCCAGGGAAGTAATCTTCCAAAACCTTCCAAACCTTCTCATGTCTGAGAGTGTTGTTATTGACATTATTAATATTGGTAGCAAGTGAAATGCTCCTTCGCCATTTGATGTCTGATTGTGAAAATCTTTTGCTGTTACGGTTATTGTTCTCATCATGTGTGCTTCAGCATGAACAAGTCATGTCTGCCATCACTAATGGTCCATTTTTAATAAATATCCTGAATCACTGATAGATTTAGTTGAATAATTGTCATATTCTACCTCAGATTTGTCTGCAGGCTCTGGGACTGTGATAGTATGTCAGTG
Organism: Forpus xanthops; assembly: GCA_032466535.1. Lineage (NCBI taxonomy): Eukaryota > Metazoa > Chordata > Aves > Psittaciformes > Psittacidae > Forpus > Forpus xanthops. The sequence goes on from JASSUY010042997.1 coordinate 16,543, forward strand.
TTTACATAGGATTGCATCAATATGAAAAGCTTTTTTCATAAAACCTGCAGCACATTAGCCTCTTAATGTACTGCCTATATTTGCAATATCTTGATATTCTGAAGAGTCATTCAAGTTCTCCAGGACAGAGAACTAGCTCAGAGTGGTTCCTGCTGTATTGCTTGATAAATATGCCTCACATAAAACTGTTCTGCATTGCATTACATCGCATTTTGAATCTTTCCTACTTTGCTGTGACTGTCCAGCACCTAATGTGTAACTTTTAACTGCTATATGCACACCACATGATCACACTGGCAGTTTCAAAAGCATCTACACATAACTGAAGCTGCTTCTGCTTTTAATACAGGTCCTGCTTAAAAGACATTAATGTGTGTCCTGTGTTCAGCAGTAAGTAATTTTTCTCCTTCTTAGTAGCTGGTGCAGTGCTGTGGTTTTGACTTTCAGCCTGGGAACAGTGCTGATAACACCGATGTTTTTAGTTGTTGCTAAGTAATGTTTACTCCAATCAAGGACTTTCTGAGTCTATTCTCTGCAGGGAGGAGGGGAAGCCGAGAGGAAGTGAGGACAAGACACCTGACCCAAACTAGGTAAAGAGGTATTCCACACCACAGCACATCATGCCCAGTATTTAAAGTGGGGGCAATTAACCGTAAGGGTGAGATCACTGCTTGGGTCAGGCTGGGTATTGGTCAGTGGGTGGTGAGCTGGAGGGCTTGAACTAAGGCTCTTGTTTCACTGTACTTTATGGTAATGACTTGTAATAGAATACAATCATTGATTATGAAACTCATCTGGCTTGCATTCCCAGAGTAGTCACCACCTCTATACTTTGGGATGTATATAATAGAAGTGTATATCAATTACACATCTTTTTCCCCTCCTCAGGTGGTCAGCCTATGAGGGAGACAGTCTCACACACCCTAGTGACAAATACAGCAGCTACTCAAAGTCTGCCTACAGCAGAAAACACAGCTAATCCAACTCCAAGCACAGCAGCTACACCAATCCCAATGACAAGTACAGCAGCATAATTTGAGAGTTCTGAAGGTTTTGAATGGCCTTTTAGGTACCTTTGAGTCTTGCCTGCTGATTGAGAAGGAGAACGCCCTGTTGGCACACACACAGGGTGTGTTTTACCCACAGCCATTTTGTCTGATCTTGAAAGTTAAGCAGAGCCGTGTTTGGGTCTTCTCTAGGGCTAGATGATGATATAGGGGGACCAAGAGATTTTCCCTAAGGCTGGACAATCATGACTGGCAGTGTGTATGTGACAGTATGGGATAGTATCTAGTCCACTGGGCCCCTCCAGTGCTTTGGAATCATCAGAGATGGAAGGCAGCTGTATAGAGTCCCCAGTAACATGCTTCAGAAACTGATGAATGAGAGGGTGAATTATTTTGCAGCTGGTGGGCCCATGACACCTCAGGCCATCAGGGCAGAGATGCAGCATACAGATGGAATCATGATCAAGGGGTGGACACAGCAATGGACACTATTGTCCAGATTATTCATGAGTGTGAACACTGCACACAGCCTCTCCTGCTCTGAAAGGCTGTTACAAGAGATGGAACCTAATATCATGGACTGAATGGACTCAGCAGCTTTATAGGGATTGGTCCATGCATTAAGGAATGATCTCTCTCCTTCTCTGTGTGCATGTGGATGTATATATTTAGATAAGAGTGATGGTTTATTGAAAATGTGGAATCTGGGCATGACGTGAATAGTATGGAATAAGGAGTGGATGCTGTCATGGGTTCAGCCGCAGCAGTCATTTTTCTCCTTCTTAGTACTTGGTGCAGTGCTGTGGTTTTAACTTTTGGCCTAGGAACAGCACTGATAACACCAATGGTTTTAGTTGCTGCTCAGTAATGCTTACTGCTCAGTAATGCTTACTCTGACCAAGAACTTTCTGAGTCTCATGTTCTGGCAGGGTGGAGGGGAAGCCAGGAGGAAGCAGAGACAGGACACCTGACCCAAACTAGGCAAAGAGGTATCCCGTACCACAGCAGTTCATGCTCACTACATAAACTGGGGGCAATTACCAGTAAGGATTAGACTACTTCTTGGGTCAGGCTGGGTATAGGTAGGCAGGTGGTGAGCAGTTGCATTCTCTTCCCTTGTTATTTCCCTTTTCATTATTATTATTGGTGGTAGCAGTAGTGGTTTTGTGTTATACCTTAATTACTGGACTGTTCTTATTTCAATCTGTGGGAGTTACATTCTTTCAATTCTCCCCCCGATCCCTCCAGGAGTGGGGAGGAAGAAAGGGAGGGGAGTGAGCAAGCAGCTGCTTGGTACTGAGTTACCAGCTGGGCTTAAACCATGGCAACATGATATAGGGTTGTTGCTAGGCCTAACTCTATTTTGAGCCAGACAAATAATTTCTGGGTAGATGAGTATAAAAACCTCATAATCTTGCAGAAACTACTTGTCTGAAAGAAGAGAATGACAAGAGATGTCCTCTCTGCTTGGCAGTTTCTTTTTTTATGCTAAGTAGTATGAAACATCTCGATGGAAGACCTCCATTGTTCCTCTTCAGTTGCATGACCTAGGTTTGAGGTTCTATGTCTCCAGCTATGTGTTTTTCAGCTCTTTTTTGGTTTGTAGTTTGGACTTTTTTTTCCTTCTAAATTTCTCGACTTCTGGTTCTTCTGGAGTAAACACATAAAACTCATGATGAAGTACTGTATCAGAAAATATGATGATATTCAACACATTAGAGAAATACCATAAGATGTCCAGGAAAGAACTACCTCAGAAATATATTCTCTCACAGTATTTTCATATGCTACTTCAGCCTAGGACAAAGAAGATTTTTAGTGATTTCAGTCATAGCAAGCTGCCATTGGCAGCATGATTATATATGCTTTACTACCTCTTCTATGTCCCTATTAAGGTTGCAACTAGAGCTCACGTAGGGTTGCTTTCCAAAAAAGGCTCGTCTATGTGAGAGAACAGCACTTAGAATGCCAGAAAAGGAAAAAAGTCTATTCAGTACCTGAAAAAATTCTAGGCCAGAGGTCTAGAAACCAGAGACTAGGCCCACTTCAAGTGTGTTATCTGACAGAACGAGGACTAACAGATCACAGTTCTATGATTTCTGGAATAAATCAGTGTCTGCATCCCAGAAGTTGTATATTGAATAAGCGACACAGAGAAAGATGATCTAGGTGACCTCCCAGTACCTTATCTAGGTATATATAATTTGATGATGCAGGTGATGTCTTGCTGACCTTGTAGGGGTCAAGGTGAGGTTGACATGAGCCCAATGGAGATGCTTAAAATGTAAACCCTTGAAAATTATTTTGGAGCAAATGCATTCCAGGATATATGTCATAAATTCAGATCTTTTGAACAAAATGAGAACATCTGTATCTAATAATACCTGGAAGAGAACTTGTGTCATATACATAGTTATGCAGTTATGATGACACTTCTGGGTTTGATATTTTTTTCATAGATTTTAAGGCTTTTCCTTTTCCCTCCACTGGACTTCCATAGGATTTTACTAACACTAAAGATAGCTGCAGTCATTAAATGGAACAAGTTTAATTTGACAGGTGATTCATTTGTGCAAAAGTCTAGCAAGAATGCTCATGAAGCTACAGGGCAAAAGCTCTTTATTCTTAGGCTGAGTTTTGCTTAAGAGGTTTAAATTTCTATATTAATAGGCAAGTGCATTTATTATGGAATTCTTATACAGTATTTTTTTAAAAGTTCCTTTTAAAATGAGTGTGGTGATGGCTGCTTTTTCATTGGTTATATCTTGCTTGGGCAAGTAAAGTTTATTTTATTGCCTTGCAAGAGATAACACTGTGGGAGTTCCTGTGCCTGCTAAGCCTTGCAATAAAATAAAGTTTGCAATATGTTGTTACAAAAATCTACCCTCATTTTTGCCTAATGACTTTCTAAGTATTTGTACAAAATGTTCTGGTAGTTTGTTCCAAATTGGGTAATAACTATCTGATCTAGAGCATTTTCTCACTTTTTCTTCTTCAGGAAAATAGGAAATTCTGCAGGAAAATATGAAAACTGTATCTTAAACAATCTCTTTGTCAAGCCATATGGGACACAGCAAAATCATTATATGCCCCAGTAGTCTTAACTGCAATGTTTATCATGTGTTACATTTCTGGCCACATAGAATAAACACAATCTAAAATTAAGTATATCTATTTATTTTTCTCTGCTAAATCAAAATGTGCCATTTCTACCAAGCCTTCCTGCCACTCCATTAAAAGGGGAGAGAAGTTGGAATGACAGTATTTGTATTTATTTCCTTTTCAATACTAGTCCAAAAGCTCTTGCAATCAAGAATATCTTCTTGTGCTTTGTTTGTTTGTTTGTTTGTTTGTTTTGGTTATTTTGTTGTTTTGTTTTTTTTTTTTTTTCTGTTCTTTTTATTTCCGTTATTTTGTTTTAATTTATTTTTTACTAAGTCTTCACAGCAGACTGCTAGAATAAAAATTAAGCTTTGTGGCTTGGGAAATGGGCATTAACTGAGCTGTAAAGCATATATAACAACTATACGCAAAAATTCATATGCATTATATACTGAGAAAATGTAAATTAACCATTTTATTTTTCAGCTACTACAGAAATTTTCCACTTTTGTAATTACCTTAGTTAACATTTCACAAGTCATTAAAAACTGGAGAAATTATTAAGAAAGATATACGTCCAAAATTTTACTTTTATATGCATGATTAAGTGGAATCTTTGATAAGTATTTTTTTCAGAGCAGTCCTGCAGAGTAGGACTTGGAGTGTTGGTCAGTGAAAAAATGAACATGAGCTAGCAGTGTGGGCTTGCAGCCCAGAAAGCCAGCCATATCCTGGGCTGCATCAAAACAAGCATGACCAGCAGGTCGAAGGAAGTGATCCTGCCCCTCTGCTCTTGTGAGACCTCACTTGGAGTATTGTGTGCAGTTCTGGGGTCCTCAACATAAAACGGACATGGACCTGTTGGAACTACAAAGGAGGGCCACGAGGATGACGAGGGGACTGGAGCACCTCCCGTATGAAGATAGGATGAGAAAGTTGTGATTGTCAGCCTGGAGAAGAAATGACTGCCTGGAGATCTTATAGCAGCTTTTCAGTATCTGAAGGGTTGTTATAGGGATGCTGGGGAGGGACTCTTCATTAGGGCCTGTAGTGATAGGACAAGGGGTAATGGGTTCAAACTTAAACAGAGGAAGTTTAGACTGGATATAAGGAAGAAGTTCTTTAATGTAAGGGTGGTAAGGTACTGGGATGGGCTGGCTAGGGAAGTTGCAAATGCTCCATCCCTGGCAGTGTTCAAGCCAGGCTGAACGAAATATTGGGTGACAAGGTTTAGTGTGAGGTGTCCCTGACCCTGGAAGGGGTTTGGAAGTAGATGATCTTAAGATCCTTTCCAACCCTAACTATTCTATGATTCTACGATTCTATGAAGTATAAATTGACTCCAATTCCCCTTTTAAGCTTCTCACTAGATCAGCAGCAGTACTGTTACACAGTACCCTGCTGCTTCAGTGAAGTATCATTTACTTCTGTACAAGTGCAGACAATGAGAAACATATTTGGAAGAATTTTAGTAAACTTTTAAATATAAAGGGTTTGATTTTTATTAATGTAAAACTAAAAATGTGGAGTTTTCCCTTTTTTTCATGCACAACTGCCTTTGGAAATTATAGGCAGTTCATTGCTCTATTGACTATATGTGTCAAGGTTGTGGTAGCAGGGGGCTGTAAAGAATGGCTTCTGTAACAGAAACCAAGGTCAGAGTTAAAGAATAAGAAGGTAGTGCTCCAGCCACTGAAGCAAATATTCCCTTGCAAACCCTGAACCTGCTGCTTGTGGAAGATCTATGCTGGAAAAATCTCTTCTTGATGGACTGTACCTCATGGAAAGGACCCATCATGGATCAGTTTGTGAAGGACTGTGTAGCTTGAGTGGGACCCCATGCTGGAGAAGGAAAACTGTGAGGTAGAAGGAACATCATAGGAGCTGCTAAGGACTCATCACATCCTCCATTCCCAATCCCTCTGAGCCATTTGGGGAGTGGAGGAAATAGAGGAGTTGAGAATGGAGAAGTGAAGTTGAACGTGGGAAGAAGGGGAATGGGAGGAAGGTGGGTTTAGGTTCCTTTTATTTGTTTGTTTCTAACCATCCTACTCTATTTTTTATTGGAAATACATAAAATTAGTATTCCCCAAACCAAGTCTGTTTTGCCAGTAGTGGTAATTGGTAAGTAATATTCCTATTTTTATCTTGACCTGTAAGATTTTCCGTCTTATTTTGTCCCGGTCTCCTGCTGAGGAGGAAGAGTGAGGTGGTGGCTGAATGTCCTGGGTTCAGCAGCAGCAGTCATTTTTGTTTTTCGTAGTAGCTGGTGCAGCGCTATGTTTTGATTTTCAGCTTGGGAATAATGCTGATAACACTAGTGTTTATAGTTATGGATTAGAATGTTTAGGCTGGCCAAGGACTTTCTGAGTTTCATGCTCTGCCAAGAAGGAGGGGAAGCCAGGAGGAAGCCGGGAAGAAGCAGAGACAGGACACCTGAACCAAACTGACCAAAGAGGTATTCCACATCACAGCATGTCATGCCCAGGATGTAAAACAGAGAGCAGAGACCCAGAAGGGTGGGTGGGATGTGCACTGCGTGTTCGGGCTTGGTATGAGGTGATGGGGGTGCACTGCTTGGTCGGGCTGGGTGGAAATTAGTTGGTGAGCTCTCGTATTCTTTTGTAGCAGTAGGGATTTGTATTATACCTTAGTTACTAAACTGTTGTTATCTCAACCTGTGGGAGTTGCATTCTTTTGACTCTCTTTCCCATCTCCCCGGGACTGCAGAAGAAACAGGGAGGGGTGAGTGAGCAGAACCACAACGCTGGGTTAGCACCTGAAAGCCAGCCAAGGTCAACCCACCATGAATGATTGTCTCAGTTTTCACTTTCACATTTACAAAATTATGTAATTACTTTGACTTCATATGTCTATCTAAGCTTATCTAATTCTGTGGTGAAAATAGCATGGAACAATCATGCTTGATTCTGTCTTGGTGTCGTGGTTTAAGTCCAGCCACAAATCAGCCACACATTTTGCTTGCTCACTCGCATCCCTTTCTGCCCCACCCCACTCTCAGGGGGATGGGAAGGAGAATCAAAAGAATGTAACTCTCATGGGCTGAGATAAGAACAGTCCAGTAACTAAGGTATAACACAAACCAATACTGCTACCACCATCATGACAAGGGAAACAAAAAAGGAAGAGAATACAACAGCTCACCACCTGTCAATTGATACCCAGCCCAATCCAGCAGTGATCTCATCCTTTTGGGTGACTGTCCCCAGTTTATATAGTGGGCATGACGTGCTGGGGTATGGAATACCTCTTTTGTTAGTTTGGATCAGGTGTCCTGTCTCTGCTTTCTCCCGGCTTCCCCTCCTCCCTGTCAAAGCATGAGACTCAGAAAGTCCTCGGTCAGGCAAAGAGCAGTAACTGAAAACACCAGGGTTATCAGCACTGTTTCCAGACCAAAAATCAAAAACACAGTGCTGCACCAGCTACTAAGAAGGAGAAAAATGACTGCTGCTGCTGAACCCAGGAAACTTGGAATGAACAAATTCAAAATTTGTCATTATATTTTCATTTCCAGACTAATTCCATATCCATTTGCTCTGGTTGTCATCAGATCTGAGGAGTCTGCTATCCTCCTCTGCTTCTATATAGCTATTTCCTATCTACAATTCGTAGTACTTTCTGCGTCATTAAAATCCTTCTTTGTAGGGTTAGATGGTAACCCGCATCATTGGCATGAAAATTTTAAAAACAAAACAAAAAAATTAAATATTTTAAAGAAGACTTACTGTTTAAGGAAAACTAACAATTAGAGATCTGACCTGGCCTAGGCATCTTTCACCACAGTAGCAATCATCTCTGAACCTGTCTTCTAGCCACATAAGCAGTTGCAAGCCTGCAGGAGCTAGGGTTGAAGCATGCCATGTCACCTCTGGAATTTGCATGAGCCAGCTCCTGCTATCAGGATCTCCTGTACTTAGCAAGCTGGCCTAATCTTTCCTTCTCAACAAACAACTTACCATTAAGGCCATGTGGACCCACACCAAGTATCTGTATATGGAATATCATCACATATGTGTCTGGGAGCAGAGCCCAGATATGCATCCCTCTGATTCTTGCATTTGATTGTTCAATTGAATTACCTTCTGGAATAAAAAGCACTGTAATCACATACACTTCTGTGCCAGATACACGTTCCCTGTATTACTATTATGCTGTAATCCAGGTATGTTGCTGAGGTGTCTCCATTTAAGTAGTTTGGACTGATCTGCTGAAGTGCATGACTAGCACTGTTTGTGTAAATGCCACAAGCTGTGACTGAGGTAGTGGAAGATGATGTGCCCTTAAAAATATCCTAATAATGTTGATTATAATTTATGATGAACCAGTTTTAACTTCTGTGGGGAGTGAAGGTGATAAGATTTGCATGAAAAAGAGTTTGAGAATGAGCTCTGAGGCCTTGGTGCTTGACAAGCCCTGGGGTGATGAGTTGGAAACTTAAAGGACAGGAAAGGTAAACAAGCAAGCCTTGGGAGGATGGGCCAGGATGTAGTTGTGGCCAGAGCCTCTAATGATATGGGGTTGTGAGAGGGTCTGCAGCATTGTGATTGGACTATTTACCTGCAGAGATTTACACGGGGCAATGAGATTGAACATTGTGTGTATGCGCATGTTGAGAAAGTACCAAACAGGGGAATAAAAAAGGACTTGGTTGTAATAAGGTAGGATTTGAGTCTCGGTTTGAATTTGAGTCTCCTCATCAACTTGAGTTCGTGTTGTGAAATGCCACAAACTTCTTCCTGTTCTTATCCCTTTTAGAGTGCAGAAAGCAGGCTACTTCATCTCCAAACTTTATTTGGAAGTAGTATATATGTCTTCATCCAGTACGTACTTTCTGGGCCTTAGAGTCCAGTGCTAAGGAATATGTGCAATATTTTTTTATTTCTCTTGTGCTTCTGGTGAAGCAGAGGCTTTTATTGTTGAACAGAGCAGGCAGGGTAGCTTTGAAAGTCTCTTCTATGAGATGGAAAGCAATTCACCTGTTCCTTGTATAAGCATCTTATTTCTACCTATAGAGATTTGCCCTATTATAGGAGACTAGTTTACACTCAAGGTTGGAGGAAAGGTTTGCCTTTCAGGGGGAGTACAGACACAATGTAAGGAGGAATTTGCGGGTGCATTGAGGGGGATCAGAAGTGTAGCTTTCTTTGAAAGTGGCCTGTGATACCACCTCATTGAATATATTATTGATTTGAAATGTTATTTTCACAGAGGTGTGTATCTATGGAGTCTCCAGTGAATATGAGTAGATGAGCTATTCAGTGCTTGAGACCTTATGAACTATGGTAGCTACTTCAGGAAACGTCAACACATTTAATCACAAATCCCACTTTTGCTATCTGTGGGAATAATATGAAAAATCAGGCTAAGGAAGTTTGTGACAGGAGCATGCTAATGTAAGTCTAATAATTCTTTAATTCTTCATTGGTCTATCGGAAAGTCTAATGACCTTTTTGCATTAGATAGTGTACAATGCTGTCCTGGGCTCAGCTGTAACAGTTATGTTTCTTTTTCTTAGTAACTGGTGTAGCGCTGTGTTTTCAGATACTACAGCTGATCTTAGCCAAAAAGCTGAGAAGTTATACCTGAGCAGCTATCTGGCCTTCTGGGCAACCCCCCCCGTTTTAAATACGGGGCATGGCATACTGTGGTATCAGTTGGCAGGTGGCAAGTAATTGTATTGTGCATCACTTATGTTTATTGTTGATTTTTTCTTTCCTTTCCCCTTTTAGTTTTATATATTCTTCCCTTGCCATTTCCCTTATCATTATTATTGGTGGTAGCAGCTGTGTTTTGCGTTATACCTTAATTACTGGACTGTTCTTATCTCAACCCTTGGGATTTATACTCTTTCGCTTCTCCTCCACATGCTTCCTGGAGCAGTCAGGGGAAGAAGGTAAGGAGAGTAAGCGAACAGCTGCATGTTTCTCAGTTACTGGCTGGGCTTAAACCATGACAAGTGCCTTCTCCTGGGGTAATATGCCCCTCCTTACTGTAACAAACTGGAGTCTAGATTCATCAATAAACAAGGACCTCACTCTCCATGTCCTAACCTTTAACTCCCACACGCTAATGCACAAGTTGCAAACAGTTTTTATGTGCTTAGTTATATTGATGAGGGATAGTTTTGAGAGGTTGAGAATGGTTTCCTTAGAAACTTACTTAGTCATAAGCGAACATAGGACGGAAAAAATTCTACCTTTCTAATACATACTTTTAGTCTCACAGTCCTACCTTAAACTCCATAAAATTTAATATAATACAAAAAAGTACATTTTTTAATTTTAAACGTAACATAAAGTAAATAAACACTGAATATTATCACAAATAACTGTTGAATAAATGTCATTAAGTTCTGAAGGAAAATGTATTATGAATAAAACTGAGCAGAATAGATTCCTGACCCCACATTATTTTGGCTTTTATCAATAACCTAGAAGAAATGATGTTACAGTCAATCTTTTAAAGATTACAAAGATTGTGTAAACTGGCTAAATAATGAACAGTATAGATCATTGCCACAAGAACATATGGATCACTTGATAAACTAGGACATGAATAATATTATTTCCAGAACAAAATAATACAAGTTGCACTTAAAGAAAAACTATTAAGGAGCCTATATTAAGATGCAGACTCCAAAAGACTAAGTAGATAATCAACTAAATCAGTTTCTGATAGTTTCCAGTGGCATAACTATAATAGGTAATTAGTGAATATGAGACAGGAGTGAAAAAGTACCTCTTACAGAGTTCCATATCTTGAGAAGAATGTTAAAAAAATGTAGAGAAATATCCTTAATGATTTTAAAATAACCAAGGGAACTTCAGCAGTACTACAGCTTCAACCTTGAAGTATTTTCAGAGCTTTGCTTACAGCTTAGGAGTACTTGAAAACACTTTGCAGGGGTTTTCATTCCAGCAAATTAGAAAGCTGTGACAGTATTCACTGGACAGTTGGCTGGATACATTGACTTTAATTAATTATTGAATTATATTGTATTATATTGTTCAGGGTAGTAGAATAGAGAGCTCCCCTATGAACATAGGATGATAGAGTTGGGGCTGTTCAGCCTGGAGAAGAGAAAGCTGCATGGAGACCTCATAGCAGCCTTCCAGTTACCTGAAGGGGACCTATAGGGATGCTGGGGAGGGACTCTTCATGGGGGACTGCACTGAAAGGACAAGGGATAATGGGTTAAAACTTAAACAGGGAAAGTTTAGATTTGATCTGAGGAAG
>JASSUY010042998.1:0-10238 GCA_032466535.1 Forpus xanthops
ATTTTTGGCTTGGGAACAGTGCTGATAACACCAGTGTTTATAGTTATGGCTTGGAGTGTTTAGGCTGGCCAAGGACTATCCGAGTTTCATGCTCTGCCAGGGAGGAGGGAAGCTGGGAAGAAGCCGGGCGGAAGTAGAGACAGGGCACCTGACCCAAACTGACCAAAGAGGTATTCCATACCACCACACGTCATGTCCGGGATGTAGAGACGGAGGGGAAGACCCGAAAAAGATGATGGTGCATGGGGGGTGTGTGCACAGCATGGCCGGGATTTGGTATGAGGTGATGGGGTGCACTGCGTAGTCAAGATTGGTATCAGGTGACGGGGGGGCACTGTGTGGCGTGGCTAGATATTAGGTGAAGATCTATTGTATTCTCTTCCCTTGTATTTCTCTTGTATTATTACTGGTGGTAGTAGTAGTGATTTATGTTATAATTTAGTTACTAAACTGTTCTTATCTCAACCTGTGGGAGTTGCATTCTTTTGATTCTCATTCCCATTTCCCCAGGACTGGGGAAGAAAGAGGGGGGAGTGCACAGAACTGTTTGAGGGGCTTCAAACCATGACATCCACCCATCAAATTGATACTTCTCCAACTGAGAGGCAAGGATGTCATGTGAGACAGTGTCAAAAGCTTTGCACAAGTCCAGGTAGATGACACTGCTCTACTCCTGTCCATCAGTTCTGTAGCCCCATCATAGAAGGCCGACAGATTGGTCAGACAGGCTGGCACCAAACACCTTCTTGTTTTTCCTGTGCCTCAGCATGCCTTCCAGGACAATCCGCTCCAAGATTTTGCGAGGCACAGAGATGAGGCTGTAGTTCCCGGGCTCATCCACTTTCTCCTTCTTGAAAATGGGGGTTATATTTCCATTTTTTGAGTCATCTGGAACTTCTCCTGACTGCCAAGATTTTTCAAATATGATGGAGTGGCTTAGCAACTTCATCTGACAGCTCCCTTAGGACCCGTGGATGGATTTCATCAGGTCCCATGAACTGTATACGTTCAGGTTTCTGAGATGGTCTTAAAGCAGATCCTCTCCTACAGTGTGCCCAAGGTCTTCATTCTCACTGTCCCTGCATCTGCGTTCCAAGACTTGGGTGGTACAGTCAGAAAATTTTCTAGTGAAGACTGAGGCAAAGAAGTCCTTAAGAACCTCAGCCTTCTCCATATCCATCGTAGCCAGTTCTCCCAATGGTTTCTGAAGAGGGCTCACATTGTCCCTAGCCTGTCTTTTATTTGCAATGTACCTATGGAAACCCTTTCTGCTATCCTTAACATCCCTAGCCAAATTTAATTCTAACTGGGCCTTAGCTTTCCTATCCTGGTCCCTAGCTTCTTGCACAACATTCCTGTATTCTTCCCAGGCCACCTGTCCTTGCTTCCATCTTTTATAAGCCTCTTTTTTCCTTCGAATTTTCCTCAGCAGCTCCTTGTCCATACAAGAGGTCTCCTGGCCTTCCTGCAGTACTTCCTTCTAGTAGGGGTGTATCGCTCCTGACCTTGCAGCAGGTGATCTTTGAATGTCAACCAACAGTCTTGGCCCCCCCTGCCCTCTAAGGGTATATCCCATGGAACCTTACTTAGCAGTAAGTTGTGATCTGAGGATCACAAACTCGACTATTTCATGATCGCTGCAATCAAGGCTACCCTGGAACATCGCATTTCCAACCAGCCCTTTCCTGTTGGTGAGGATGAGATCGATCACAGCACCTCTCCTCGTCGGCTCCTCTATTACTTGCAGAAGAAAGTTGTCTTGCACACAACTAAGGAACTTCCTGGATTGCTTATTCTGGGCCGTGCAGTCCCTCCAACAGATATCAGAATGGTTGAAGTCCTCCATGAGTACGAGGGCCTGCGAGCATGAGGCTATTCCTATCTGTCTATAGAGCTCTTCGTCCACCAAGTCCTCTTGGTCAGGCGGTCTATAACCGATCCCCACAATAATGTCTCCCATGGCTGGTCTCCCCTCAATCCTTACCTACAAACTCTCTGTTGACTGATCACCTGTCCCTAGACAGAGCATGAATAGGTTTTAAAATGTGATTATATAAATTAATGAATGAAAAGTCTAAGAGCTATTGCACACGATGAAGTGATTCCCCAGCTCAGAAAATCCTTAAAGGATATATTGCCAGAACCTGGAAGACCATAACAAACACAGGATTTATTTCAATTTAATATCGTAGGATTTTGTTCTGTTTTGCTTTGGTTTAGTTGGTTATGTTTCAATTCTTTTCTTCAACATCCCTCATAGACCACTTAGGCAGAGACAGGATGCTTGGTTAGATAGATTTTGGTTTTAAATGTTAGAGACATTTTTATCTTTATACATTCTTTTTACAGATTAGAATCTTCAGAGAATATGTTATAATTGCCTCTGTGCTTTGAAACTGTAATCATAAAGTAGTACTAGGCAGTGTTGACACAAGGAACAAAAATATGTTTGAACAAGGTATCTTAAAGTGTATCTCTTTAAAGCCTGAAAAAGTATTTCCTGATTATATGGGTGAGTTGATTTTTCTTTTTTTTTTATTTTTTTATCTATGTGATCTAGCCAAATTTGAGAAGATTTTAATTTAATTGCAAAAGAAAAAGCAGAAGTAATTTCTATCCTGCATTACAAGCATTGACTTGAACCTTCATTTAAGCTTAAACTTGCCTTTTGTCTGCATTTTTTGTATTCCAGCCTGGATGCAAGAGTGGGCTTATGGTTGTCTTTGGAAAATGTCAAAAGAGAAAACTCAGACTTCTTAGATTAACACCCAATACATATACAAAACCAGTATGGGCAAATGTTCCTCTTTATACCCTAGCTTTTATAGAAAGATAGCATGTCTGCAGGATTTTCTGTAGGGACTACTTCAGAAAGATGGCTGAGTAGAACTAAGTCTTGATGCAGGCTGCTGCCGTTAATCTTCTTAAGCATTTTTCCCCATAATTTTTCTCAGAAATGATGTAATTCTTTTAACTATAGTATTTTAAAATTCTGTATAATCAAAATATCAAGAAACTGGAGATCTTTAAGCAAATAATGAGTAGCAAAATTGTAAGGACGGAAGGTCATAGAAAATTAGAAAGAGGTGTGATGAAGCTTCTGTATCATCAACTCTGCACATAATTACTCAAGAAATCGATAAAAATTTCCAAAGATTTAATTGAACAGGACAACAATATCTAATTGCATTAATTGTGAAATGCGTAAATGAGCACTGAGAGCCTAATGACACTGCTAGCAATGACTGCATTAACTGTCTGAAATAAAGTAAGCTTGAGTATTTATTCTAATAATTTAACCACCAATGGTAACTTATAAGCAGGTCTTTGTAGGCAGAACGAGATCCCAAGCTTCTGCACTGAGTGTAGCACAACCTATATGCAAATCAGCAGTTCAGGTTGAATAAAAGGAATAGCTCCCCAAGATATGGTTTTGGACATTTGTTGTGGGCTGGCTTAGAGACCAAGGATATGACCCTTTAGAGGCTCTGAACAATCCAGGCATTGATGAGTTAAAATTAGTTTCAAACAGTTAAGAGTAACCATAGATAAGAGTAGTCACAGATAAGTTAAGCATCGACCCTTGTAAACCCTTACAGATACTGCTGAGCACTTCTTCCGATGCAGGCTGGCCACCTGCATCGGAATGAGCGTGAATTTTAGTCAGTAAGTACAAGAGCCTGAGACTCATGCAGCGTTGGGGGGCAGAGCCTCTGCAGGGATGCCTGCAGAGTGAGCCTGCCATCTTGCACTGCAATGATGCTGCTTGGAGCTGGTTTTCTAATTGTCTTTATAGGGTTGTTGCACCATATTATATATATATATATATAAGATCATGTAATTAGAAGAATGTTAGCTGCATAAATATATTGGTATAACTTAGCATAAGTGTAAGGCCTGACTGCAAGTCATGATGAAACTAAGCAAAGTAAAAGTTAAGAACAAGCTGTAAATAAGCTGTCCTTGGGCAGGCTGGAAAGTCCTGAATAATTGCAGGATTCTCATAGAGGAAAGACAAAGGGAGCTGCATGTCTGCGGAATGTCCTGAGAGACAGAGAAGAGAACAAGGGAGTTGAACACCTGGGGAACATCCCTAGAGCTAACTTTGGTAGGAGTTCCTGTTGACAGCAAGATATGGATCCAAGAAGCGATGAGAAAGAACTATCCAATTAACAATTGGACTTATGCCCATGGACAGCAGCCGTTAGTCAGTGGTAAGTAAGAATAGAGTGGAGACAACAAAGGTGTTTGTTACAGTGTATAAATTCGGGCTTGTAGCGGAATAAAGGGAATTTGTTCTATCACTCATATTGAGTCAACTAACTGCCCCGCCACCACCCTCCGGACTCTTTGTCACTATGGGTAACCCTCACCCTACCTCGGGTAACCCTTATCCCTGGAGCAAACTGCAACAGACATTTTTCTTATAAAAGCATGTTCACCTTCTGACATGAAGTGAGATGTTACATAGACATAGTATTTTCTAAGTTAATTTTCCAAATATTAGACTTTATGGGGTTGGGCATCCCTTGTGATCCAGACTTTACTGTAGCGTTCCTCTGTCCAGAAGGAAGCTTGTTTAAAAGACGATGATGTCTTTGGTTTTTTTTTTTGTTTTGTTTTGTTTTGTTTTTTTTTTGTTTGTTTGTTTTTTGTTTTTTTTTTTTTTTTTATTTTGTTTGTTTGTTGTATTGTTGTTGTTGTTTTTCCTATGTATTTCTATGCTTAAATGTCTGGCAGCTGCTGATGCAGCCATATCTTATCACAGCAATCTCCTCTTTCATTGGGCAAAAAAACCCTCAGACTTAGCACACACTATTCAGTGGGTAAAATAACAAATGTATATACATGCATTGTTGCAAAATAATATGTACCAATAAACTATCCTGAGATGGAGGATACTGTGCACCTGAGTAATTCTGAATATTTCGAAGAGAAAATAGGCTCACTCTTAGGAAGAAAGCTTTCCTGTGGGATATGAATTTAAGTTCAAATGCAGAGGGTGGACATGTACATTTGACTCATACAGCTCAGGTAAGTACCATGCTGTTGTGGTTTAAGGCGCTCAAACTCATGCAGTTGCTCTCTCACTCACTCCCCCCTCTTTCTTTTCCCAGTCCCAGGGGGACAGAGAGGAGAATCAAAAGAATGTAAATCCCACAGGTTGAGATAAGAACAGTTTAGTAACTAAGGTATAACACAAATTGTTACCACCAGTAACAATAATGACAAGGCAAATACAAGGAAAGAATACAAGAGCTCACCAACTAATTTCTACCGAGCCCGACCAAGCAGTGCACCCCCATCACCTGATACCAAGCCCAAACATGCAGTGCACAGCCCCCCTTCCAGGTCTCTGCTTCCCGTTTTACCTCCTGGGCATGACGTGCTGTGGTATGGAATATCTCTTTGGTCAGTTTGGGTCAGGTGCCCTGTCTCTGCTTCCTCACGGCTTCCTCCCAGCTTCCCCTCCTCCCTGGCAGACCATGATGCTCAGAAAGTCCTCTGCCAGCCTAAACATTCTAAGTCATAACTATAAACACTCATGTAAACAGCGCTGTTCCGAAACTGAAAATCAAAAAAACAGTGCTGCACCAGCTACTACGAAAAAGAAAAAATTGACTGCTGCTGCTGAACCAATGACACATGCCAACTTCAGTAGTTTTGTATTAAGGTAGGTTTCACTATCTTGGATATCCTTAGAGCATGTTTGGTGTAGAGAATATCACTATGAAAATGGCAGTACAAAATGAGTAAAATCCTTATGAGAACCAGACTTTAATAAGGGGTTACCCTAGTCAGGAACAAATTGTTAGCTATAGAGCAATATCAGCTATTGGTAGGTTAAAGTTACTGTGAGTTGATCTTGTCTGGCTGCCAGATGTCCACCCAGCAATGCTCTCAGTGTCTTTCCCCTATAGGGCAGGGGGGAAGAAAATAAGATGAAAAGTCTCATGGGCTGAGATAAGGACAGAGAGATCACTCACCAGTGACAATCACAGACGAGATCGACTCAACCTGAGGAAAACTAATTTAATTTATGGACAATTAAAACAGATGCCCTGAGTTCAGCAGTAGCAGTCATTTTTCTCCTTCTTAGTAGCTGGTACAGTGCTGTGGTTTTTACTTTCGGTCCTGGAACGGCGGTGATAATACCGATCTTTTAGTTACGGCTTAGAATGTTTGGTATGACCAAGGACTTTCTGAGTCTCATGCTCTGCCAGGGAGGAGAGGAAGCCAGGAAGAAGCAGAAACAGGACACTTGACCCAAACTGACCAAAGAGGTATTCCATACCACAGCATGTCATGCCTAGGATGTAAAAACTGGGGGCAGGAACCCGGTAGGGTTAGTTCATGGCTCGGTTGTCAAGTAGTGAGTATTTTTATCCTCTTCCTTTGCATTTCCCTCATTATTATTATTACTGGTGGTAGCCGTAGTGATTTGTGTTGTGCCTTAGTTACTGGACTGTTCTTATCTCAATCCGTGGAAGTTACATTCTTTTGATTCTTCTCCTCATTTCCACCCCTCCCCCAGAGTGTGGGGAAGAAAGAGGGGGGAGTGAGTGAGCAAAATGTGTTATTTACAGCTTAAACCATGAGAATGGATTTGGACGATGAGAAACAAAAAGTAAAACACTCTCTTTCTACTTCTCCCTTTTCTCTGGCTCAAATTCACCCCTTCATTCCTCATTCCTCTCCCAAATCCTTGCTCCCTAGATGGTGTAGAGGAATGCAGATAAGGTGGTTGAAATTACTTCATAACAGCTCCTTGCTGCTCCTCCTTCCTTCTCACAGTTTCCTACTGTTCTAGTGCGGCCTTCAGCAGGGGCATCAGCTTACTCCAAGGCATATATTCTTTCTGCCGTGTAAAGTCATGGAAATATGTTTCACCTTGGTGCTCTCCACAGGTTACAGGGGAATCTCTGATCTGGCTTTTGGAGGACACCCTCTCCCTCCTTTTTCTCTCATCTTGGTGTCCACAGGGCTCTTTCTTACACTTTTCCCCTCACTCTTCACGTCTTTGCAGTGTTTTGCCCTTTCTTAATCTTGTTTTCCCAGAGATGCCACTATCTTCACTGAGGGGCACAGATGTGTCCTGCTGTGGGTTTGCTGGAGAGGGCTGAAATAAGCTGAGGCAGCTTTAGTCTCTCCTTAGAGAGGCCACCCCTGCAACCCCTGCCTGCTGATGCTTGGGCAGCAGCATCTGAAACAGTCTAATGGATTTACAAGTGCCCCTGGCAGAGACATGTCAATTTTATTAGCTTCTGTACTACTTCAGTTTAATATAGTGACACTCTGTCTTCACTCCTCTATACAGATATGATACATGAAACCTTGGGTTAAGTGACAATTGAGGAATGACTCTATGAATATCTTTTTCATACTGAGTCTAGCTGGGATGGTGTTGATGTTCTTCACAGGTGATTTGATGATGCTGTCATTTGGACTAGTGACTAAACCAGTCTTGAAGCACACTGTTTTAGCTATTATTTAACAGTGCTTAAACAGCATCAAGACCTTCTCTGTTTCTCACTTTGATGTCATAAGAGTATAGGCTGAGGGTAGGCAAGATGCTGACACTAGACACAACGGAACAGAAAACAGCAACTGACCCAAGGGGTATTTCATACCATACAACACTTTGCCCAGCAGTAAAACCAAGGGTGGTATTTTCCAAGATGATCATTGCTCATTGGTCTACTGGTAGGAGGTAGTGAGTGACTGCCTTTGCACCAGCTGTTTCTTTTCTTCTTTTTTTTCCGCATTTTATAAATCTTTTCCTACTTCTAAAACTCTCTTTGTCTCAACAAACATGGTTTATTTTTGCTCGTATTTTCCCTTCCAATTCTCCACCTCATCCTGCTGTGGGGGATTGACTCATTGGGTATGGGCTTAGCTACCACCCATGGTCAAACCAGAACATTTCTGCTGAACTTAAGAATCAGAATTCAAACATCTTTGAAAATGTGGGCAGAAAATTGGTCAGATTTTCATGGAAGTAGGAAGCTGATGACATCTGAGATGGCTGTCTCTGCAGTGGATGCTTTCTTCTTCCTTTATAGTGAATGGAAAGGAGAGACTGATTTGAGAGAATTCATATGATTCATAAGATCAATGCAGGTAAGAGTCACCCAGTAGGTATCATAGTCATAGGTTTATTTTGGTTATAGCTTTTGACTTGGGTGAAAATAGAAAAGCAGACATAGTCTGTGGGTTAGGTAAATATATATGTGAGATAAAGCAGAAATACAAGTGTATTAGAAATATTTTTGACTTTGAAAAAAATGTTCAGTTCCTGCTGTAGGCAGGAGTCCTTGTTGGCTTTTTTATGGTTCAGTAATCCTAGTAAAATGAAATTGTATTTTTATAATCAATTATATATAACAACCAGGGTTGAGCAAATAGATGCTATTTTACTTCAAGAAGATACACTTTCAAGGAATTCCATCAAAAAAGCAATTCAGGTCTTTCAATAATAATATCTGTTCAACTATAAACTTTTCAAAGGGGAAAACTTTAAGGGATAAATGCAGAATATTAACAAAGCACACTATAAGAAATAACTAATACACACAGGCAATATATACGTATAAAGGTCACAAGCATAGACTTTATTGCATATTTTAGGTCTTTTTTTGTACCTCATTTGGATAAATTTTTCGTGAGAAATTTGCATAAGAGAGACCTTTATTATATGATTCACTGTGACTCATTAGGGCTTTTTTTCCATATACATAAATGAACTCTGCTGATGTAAAACACAAATGATTGCACTTGATTGATCCTGATGTTATACATTCTTGACAAAAAAGGATGCAGCACCTTGAAAGCCATATGCCAACAGACGTAAAGGAGTCAAATTTCAATATAAATATGGTGATTATTACTGGTCAGCACTGTGAGCAACAAATTTTAGCAGTGTGCAAGCAGAGGTGAGGAGACAAGATAAAAAGACAGGAATATTGATCTCATCCTACAGCTTTGTGTTTCTGCACATCATTCACTTTCGACTCTGTCTCAGTGGCAACCTGCTTGAACAACTTGAACTTTATGTTCCAGCTACTTTTCTGTATACAGAGTTTTTTTTGCAAAGGATGATGGGGAAGCGACCTAACATCCTTTAAGGCAGAACAGAACCATGGCATTCTTTTAAAGTATATTAATGTACTTGCTCTGGGTTCATCATTAGCAGTCATTTTTCTCCTTCTTAGTAGCTGGTGCAGTGATGTGGTTTTGACTTTCAGCCAGGGAACAGTGTTGATAACACTGATGTTTTTAGTTGTTGTTAAGTAACGTTTACTCTGACCAAGGACTTTCTGAGTCTCATGTTCTGCCAGGGAGGATGGGAAGCCAGGAGGAAGCAGAAACAGGACACCTGACTCAAACTTATGAAAGAGGTATTCCATAGCACAACACATCATGCCCACTAGATAAACTGGGTGCAGTTACCTGGAAGGGCTAGATCACTGCTTGGGTCCGATCAGGTATCGGTCAGCTGGTGGTGATTGCTTATATTCTCTTCCCTTGTTATTTCCCTTATCATTATTATTATTGGTGGTAGCAGCAGTGGTTTGCATTATACCTCAGTTACTGAACTGTTCTTATCTCAGCCTGTGGAAGTGACATTCTTTTGATTATCCTCCCCATCCCTCCAGGAGTGGGAGAAGGAAGGAGGAGGGAGTTAGCAAGCGTCTGCACGGCTTTGACTTACCAGCTGGGCTTAAACTAGGACAGTACCTTCTTGATTAAGTAAGTTAAGTTTGATTATCCAGAGATAAATTTTAATGTCCATGGTTACAGCAATTTCCTATACCAATGGACTTTTTTCAGCAATACTTACATAATGTATATAATTGCATTTTTTATGCATATTTGTGCAAAATATAATATATATTTGTATATAAATACACTGAGTAATTAAAATTATAAACCATAATAGCTGAGAATGAGAAAAAGTGGAAATATGATTAATCACTTAGAATCTTCACCAATGCATTATTAAGCATATTAGGCAAGCTGTGATGCTCTCAATTTGGATTAACTGCTAAGAGAAAGACCAGACTATGTGGCTTTATTTTCTGGCTACAATGTACTAGCAAAGTGCTTGAAATCTGACCTGGACCTCTTGTATTTTGTTGGTATCATCTATCCCACTTGAGTTAAAGAGATGTTTCCCACTGGCTGGGTCAGTAGGAGCTATCATAAGCATTTCTCAGTCAGCAGGAGTCATTCTTGAG
>JASSUY010043006.1:3438-16647 GCA_032466535.1 Forpus xanthops
AGCTAAAAAATCCAAAACACAGTGCTACACCAGCTACTGCTTAAAGAAAAATGGCTGCTGCTGCTGAACCCATGACACTGTCTAAATAAGAAAAAAACAAAACTTAAATCAGCCCTTTCCTTCTGAACAGGTTTTTGGATTCAGCAAACCAGCAACTGTACAAGCTCAAACAAAAGACGCCCAGGAGGCTGTGGAAGTGATGCCAACTTCCTTTCACAGAACCTAGTCCTGAATTCTGTTGCATCTTAAAGTGAAGACTCTGTCTTTGCAAAAGGGAAGACCGCTGGTATGCTTCCAGATTCTTCACCTTTGAGAAGCGCAGTGGAACATGTTAAGGTTGCTACATGAAGTGGATATCCTCATATACTATATGTTTAAACAATGAGTACTTATTAATCTTTTCCAATAGTTCAGATACATGGAAATTTTGAATGTTAAGGTTTTAATCTTACTTAGGATATGTAGGTTCTTGATACAAATGTGTGGGTTTTCCTTTCTGTTGCGCTACATCTCCACAGTCTGCATGTGTATTGAAAGATATGTTGCTTTCTATTTTTTTCCACGCAGGATTATGTGTGGTAGATATGTAGTCATACCTGCTTCACTGTTTCAACAAGAATCTCTCTCTCTCTCATATGTGAACTTCTTAACATGGATAAACAGGTAAATCAGAAACCCTGCAATCCTAGGCAGACCAAAAAAGCCTGTATTTTTTATAAGGATTAATAGAACAGCTTAGTTGTGTCACTGAAGCAGCTTTTGACAGCCAACTCTATACAAAAAATTAGTTTGGGTTAAATTTGGGTCTGTCTGCCTAGAGGATTGAGAGCAAGAGAGTATTTATTTTTTTCTAATGAGATCAACTTAGCTTCCAGGATTTTTTTATTAAGCATCTTGACTATGCAAGCATCTTCTTTCCAATTTCCAAATAAATCATCATGGTGGGGTGGCTACTATTCCTTGCCTTTGAAATTAGAAAAAGATAAACCATCTAACATATCACCATCTACAGAACAAGCATTCTCTATGTTCAACAAGAGCTTGAAATGTATTACTAAACTAACTAAAAATATCAGTGATTTCCTCACAAAAAAAAAAGTAATTTCACTGATGATAGCATAATCATTAGGAAGCTGAACAAGACACCACATACATCTATCTGCACATGGTAGACCCATGGATTCATGTCTCCAGTTCAGGACTGAACAGGACTGTTGACAATCAATCCTGTAGTTCCTATATACAGCCAAACCCTCCAAAATTGATTTTTTTTTTTTACTGAACTGATTGACTAAAGGCCTTAAGAGTGATATCTAGAATCTGTAATTGACTCTTATACATATTATATGGTTGGACTGATTTTTGCCTTTCAAAATTGTCACTATCAAAATTGACCATGTCATGGCCAAATTCCCTTTTAAACTAAATGATAAATTCTGTACCGAATGATGTTAAAATGAAGAAAAACAGAAATTCAAACAGGCTTTCTTGGCAATGGCATCAAGTAATTTCAAACTGTCCTTAAGGGAAAAGACATTTGTGTTTTCATTTATTCAGAATATCCAGCATAGCACCTTCAGAGTACTGCAAATCAGAGACTTGAAGCTATGTGAGGTCATGCTGTCTTTGCCCGTCCAGATGTAGTCACCATTTAATGTTTCACATTGCATATGCTTTCAACAACAACTATCTCTGAAATGCTGCAGCACCACATTAATTACAGCTGTATGCTCACTGGGGTACAATGGAATGCCTTTCTCCTAAGCAGTTTTTCTTTCGAAAGACTGAAGTTATCCTGATTATAGATGTCTGTATAAAACTCCTGCCAGAAGTAAAGTCAAGAATTGACAGAACTTCAGCTCATAGAATTGTGGTAGTTCCACTTCCTTTATTAAAGCCATATCAGTTTACATTGAGTATAGAACTTAACTAATTATATTTTTATTTCTTTCTTTCAGTGTTCACATGTTAGCAGAAAGATAAGACAAGCTAAGAAAATAATGTCGTTTTCTAACCTGCCATTAAAATTCCCCTTGTGGTGGTTTAAGACCCTCATGCAGTTCACTCACTCATTCCCCCTCTTTCTTTGCCCAGTCCCGGGGGGATGGGAAGGAGAATTGAAAGAATGCAACTCCCACAGGTTGAGATAAGAACAGTTTAGTAACTAAGGTATAACACAAATCACAACTACTACCACCAGTAATAATAATGACAAGAGAAATACAAGGAAAGAAAATACAGCTGCTCACCACCTGATACCAAGCCCAACCCAGCAGTGCATCCCCAACCTTCCAGGTCTCTGCTCTCTATTTTACATCCTGGGCAAGATGTGCTGTGGTTTGGAATACCTCTTTGGTCAGTTTGGTTCAGGTGTCCTGTTTCTGCTTTCTCACGGCTTCCTCCCTGCTTCCCTTCCTTGCTGGCAGAGCATGAAACTCAGAAAGTCCTTGATCAGACTAAAACATTACCAAGCAGCAACTGAAAACACTAGTGCTATCAGCACAGTTCCCAGGCTCAAAATCAAAAAAACAGTGCTGCCCCAGCAACCAAGAAGGAGAAAAGTGACTGCTACTGCTGAACCTAGGACAACCATTATGACTATAATTGATTTCATAATACATACCTTCCTATCCTAATTCCATTTTCCAAGAGGCTGTAGTGGAAAAGTAACTTTTCTGAATGAGGAAATAGGCTTGAGATAATGATATAAGAAGAAAGAGCATTCATATATCCAAATGGAAAATTCCTTTCATTCTACTTCTGAAGCCACAGAGATGAAGTCAGTAAAAAGTAATTGTCTTTCTCATTTTAAAGAGTACTTATCATCTGCAGAAATAATCTTTTTTTTTTCCCTAACCCATGAAGCTCTTCTACTTTTTTATCTACTGAAATGTTTACATTTTATATGTGTCACCAAGAGAATAAAAATATTTCACACCACACAGAGTGGTAGGGATTTTTCTGCGGAGGAGCATTCAGACTCACCCCTGACAAGTAAGAATATTTTGTCCCATGTTCTTGGATTATAATTGGGAAATACACTTCTTACCCTATATCTTCAAACAAGAAATTGCTCTATGGGGACTAGCCATTTAACCAGCTTCCTAAGGATTTAGAGAAGGGACTTCCATTTCATGAGAGCTGGTTAGTGTCTAGTCTGGGTGGTTAAATTAAAACCATGTGTTCACCCAGTGATACGTTGCACGTGCATAGGAGGTGCCTAAAATATTGGTAGCACAAATGGCTGCTCCTTGATAGAACATTTTTTTCCATCTAGAAAAACGAGGAAGCTTCTCTTCTTGGCCGCAGGCAATAATCAGTGTTGTGATAGCAAAATAAACCTGTCAACGAATCCAATACTTTGTTTTGCAATTAAGGTTAATTTTGTTGATTACTAAAATGGTCTTCCACACCAAAACTTCATTTAGTTGGGAGCCAGAATAACAGATACTTCCGATAAGTCTCCCTTGTCCAGACTGTTTCAGAGTTTGAATGTTTCATTGTTGTTCTGGAGGCAATACCAAAAAACCATGCAGGTTATTAGGTGTTATGACAGGTCAAATCGAAATTCTCAAAGGCAAATAAGCCATTGGCAGTTGTCACTTTCTGGTTTTTGTCTCAGGGATTTTCTCAGTTCCATTGCTTTGTGATGTTAGTACAGTAAACAGCATCATTTTTATTGACATCCATGTAAATGAACTAACTTCAGTTCCACTTAAGAATTTTGCAAGGTAATATTTTCAGGTAAGTTTTTCTACCATCTAGTAGACAATTTCCAATTCTTAAGCCTCTTCTTTTGAAATAATATCTTGTATTTGCCGCAGGCTAACTTCTAGTTTATTTAAGCTTGCTGAGTCCTTCTACCAGTTTTCTTACCTAGTAGTATTCCCGTAAGATTCTATATAGTCCTACTATAGACACAGTTACTGGACAGGATATAGATGAGTTCTTATCAAAATATTAAATGACTGATGAAATCAACAAACACTTTTTGCTCTGATTTCTTCAGTTTAATCAGTGGCAGCTACTGTGCTACTAAATAGATGGTGACATAGCAGACAGCTAATATCACCACACTTTAAAGCTGATTTTTAATTTTCCTTATAAGTCTGTCTCCCATTTTAGCACAAGAATTCTAATCGTCATTACAAGGAAAAAAAATTAAGTGTCTTTTCAAGTTTCATTTGCATATTCTTGAGGAAAGAACAAAAAAGTGTTCAGGAATTACTGAAGCATCTGATTAATTGCAGGCCTTTTACTGCACATTAATCCTGAATTGCTGCTTCCCTCTTTCTGATGACTGAAATCTCTCCATTATTCAGGGGACATTTCCAGATGTCTGTGTTTGTAGCACCAAATGATACTCATAGGTCTCTGCTAAGAAGCTGCCTAAAACTGAAATCAAACAATGCAGCTGCACCATGACAGAGCCAGAATATCCTCTGGGGCTGTCTAATCCACCACTTGACTGTGAGAGGAATACACTAATTTTCCCAAATTTGTTTCCAGCAAAATGAATATGTGTGTAAAATCCTAGCTAGAAAAATATCATTGTAACTCACAATACTGTTAGAATTCAACTTTACAGTTACTGCTGATATACACTTTGGTAAATAGGATGGGAATATGACTTAGTGTCTTGACGTAGCAGAGCCTTCCCGTATCTCTGTTATCTTTAACCATACATTAAATGGTGATAATGTAAAAGAAACTCTCTCTTTCTTTTTCCCCACTTTATATATATTTATAAATATATATATATTTATATTAAACTGTGGTTTTGTTATTTTTTTTCTGTGTAGCTGCCTTACAACAAGCATGGAATTATAAAATAGCATACATGCTCAAGTCTTTATAAGCTTTTCTTTGTAGAAAGGCAGGCTAGGTTTGTCTCACTTTCTTTTTGGTTAGTGCTTTTCCATACTCTCAAGATTGAGATTGGTATAATTTGAATAAGCCAACTGTCTTTGCCTGAGACACATACATATGCAAAAAGAGAGGAAAAAGTCTGAAGGTACAAAAATGGAAGGGGGTGGAGATAACTCAACATGCCTCCCAGTATGGGTCAACTGCCATATGACAGAGTTGGTGTTTCCCCACCAGTGTGTGCCTTGTTGTAATTGTTGGAGCAGGGTGAAAAGTTGTGTTGCAAACTATGCCGAGAGCTGTGAATCATTCCTGTTGCTTTAATGTTTTTAAGGGGCTCCAGACAGAAAATGGATTAAATAAGCCAGGCAGTTGCTATAGCTGCCCCATGCTGAGGTCTCTCCTCTTTGTGGCATTTGTAGTATTTGTCCTGCACAAAGTCAGAGACAAAATGCTACTTTTCAGTTTAGCCTGGAGGAGAAAACAGCACTGCCCTGATTAGGAGCTGGTGGGGAAGGGCCCTGTAGTGCATTTGGGGGCTTCCATTCCGGAAAGTGCTGCAAAATGACCTTGCAGCTTGTTGGGTGTCTGCTGATTATGAGGACAACAGCTCACAGCATGGGACCATGCATCTAGGCAGAGATGGCGTTAAGAAGCGGTAAATGTCCTATTTAAACACCAACATGTCCTCTGCAGCATGCCTGGTGTGGGTGAAGCTCTGCACCTCCTGAAGCACAGAGGAGGAGACATAAAGTTGGGTCCCAATTTCTTGGGCACTTTCTCTTTCTGGGCTACCCCATGCTGTGCCTGGCACCAGTACGGAGGGATGAAGGCAGTGGGGAGTCATCCTGACAGACAAGGGGCAACAGGTCGTACCACAGCCAGGAGTACTGTGAAGGGCTGGCACTGCTAGGAGTACTTGGAACCTGATGAGTAATCAGATCCAAGTCCTGAGGATTTGCTTGAAGCCTCTGTGGCTGTTGAGCTGCCTCAGCATGCTCTAGAGCGGGAAGGTCTAAACACAGACCTTGGGAAGGCTGCAGCAGGCACATACCTTAAGGTAATGAGTAACTGCTGACAAAACTTCCCAAGGTTAGACATGGGTTTTGGTATTGACTACTGGCAGTACCAAGTTTTTTGGTCCTTTGTGATTATTTTGTCCCATACAAACTAGTAAATTATTGAAAAAAATAGTGTTAAATATAATTCTTTATTTTTATTATCAGGAGCATAAATTTCATTATTTAAACCCTGTTCCAGTGAAATCAACTGAAACTTTGTTTCTGATTTTGTTGAGATCGGGACTTAAACAATCCATACTCATGTGGGAAATGAAAGGAGCCAAATTTTTTGCATGTGACTGAACATGTGTATTAATAGGCATAATAAAAAAAAAAAAAAATAGATTTAATGGAGCCTACAAAGAATACAAATGAATTAAAGTAATTTATTTGCAAAACATTTCAAAAGTCAGAATGATAACTTAAAAATAACTGCTATGCCAAAATTTAATAAGATAATGACAGTTTCATTAGCTTTAAAAATGTGCATAACTTACAAGAATGTTTTATTAGCATTGAGCTGTCATTTTCTGTTTTATTCAGATTAAAATTGTGTAAATAGGCCATTTGAAATGCTCCCATTATGTATTAAAATTAACTATTCAGGAATTCATTCTTCAACTTCTCCTGGGTGTTATCCTTATTCACACAAGAAGTCTCATTGACTAATGGCATTCCTCAGGCATAATTGGTCGGCAATGGGACAAGCATAAGAATTACTCATGTGAAAAATACCAACTCCAATACTCATTATTAAAATGTTGCTGATGAAGGTCCTTTTCAGGCAATAGCTATTTCACTTGCTGTGCAGCAGAGGGAAATTCTTTTGTGATCTCGGTGGATTATTGGTTTCTTTCTTGACACATTTCAGGAATTAAACAAAATGCTGCAGAGAGACAGCATGAAGGAGTGGTGGTGATAGGTCACTTTACCTAGAAAAATCAACAATCCTTTTAAGAGCATGCATCAGGTATATTTGTGATAGATGATCTTAAGGTCCTTTCCAACCCTAACTATTCTATGTTTCTATGTTGGGAAATAACAGTAAGGACGGCAAAACTGATTGCATGTCTGAGAATGTATAAGGCGTCTTTAATAATAGCAGTATGCAAAGTAGGTAATATAAGAAGGTAAACTGGATAGCAGCAGCTCAGTTTCAGTGGAAAAATATGTAATGCAGTTAATTTCAAAGGATAATAAACCTGACAGGAGCTAGTTTGGCAGGTAAGTGCACAGGCAGCAAACAATGTGGGATAAGATGATGTTCCACATTTGGGATATTTCATGTTGAGCCACAGTGATTTTTCTGTAATATTAACGTTTTAATTAGGTTTAAGCAGAAGTGTGCCAGCACATCTTTAAGTGATGTGAGGCTTTATCATTCCTGAAGACTTATTGTTCTGATGCATAGCAACTCAAGAAAAATTGATGGGTTGAAGTTAAAAGGGTGAGTAATGATCTTGCTAGTTCTCTGGTTACTGGCAGATCTTTTTGTGATTGCTGAGCCTAATGAGGCTGTGTAATTGAAGTACAATACCAAGTCTAAAATAAACAGGAAATTCAGGCTCTTGAGTTATAATAACTCCCTATTCCTATCAAGAACCAGAAAACAGTGTGGTGAATCTGAAAAACACCTTGGTTCATCCATCTGAATGACATTGCCAGCTGATTTATGTTCCAGATTTCCTTATCTTACCAAAGGTCACAAGAAGCAGTAAAGCATACAGCGTCTGCTGAGAGCTAGTGGATTTGGGACATTCTGCATCAGACTGTGAACTGAATATCCAACCACAGAATAATTCTGAACATTTTTTATCCCTTTACGTTTACTTTATATTTCGAGATAATAATAATAATTTACTAATATATTCTCTATGAAGCCTCTTTCAAAAATTGAAACTGTTTCTAGAACCACTAGAATATTGTAAGATCAACTTCCCTTGTATATGTGCTGATTATTAGGAAGCTGTTCCTTCTCTGGTATATTTCAAAATAACCCACTGTTTCTACCTGACAACTTGATGTATTTTAAAATGTTGCTTGATGAATTACTTAAAGTGTTGACAGAAGTCAGAAAATGAAGCATTATGGTCAGAGCTCATGATTTTATAGCAATGGTGGCGAAGTCATGTCATTAGATGAAATTCTGCTATTAGGTCTTCAGCTTGCAACTATGGGAGAAGGCACAAAATGTGATTCAGAGGACTGGCAGGAATAGAAGGAAGACTCAAAATACACATACCTATCTCATGATATTAGGACAGTCTTATTATTTCTTAGGTTCTAGACTGTAATTTGTCAGTCTGAGTGTAGGCAGCGTTGCTGAAGATAAATGCCAAGTCTGACACAGGAGGTGGTTTGATTCTTCACATGCATTAGGGTTAGCATATTAAATGATTCAATGAAAGTAATAGTTATAAATTTTTTTGAGAATAAACTCCTCTCATGGTTATATTTTAAAGATTAGTTGGTCATGAGGCAAAAAAAAAAGAAAAGGAGGATGTTATAAGAGGAAAAAAAAGTATAGAAGACCTTGCACTTCAAAATAAGAGTGAGCTGTGCTATCTTTTTGTTTTACTCTTTCTGCAGTACATCTGTGTTGTCCTCTTGACAGACAAAATTCTTGTGTTTCCCTTGGAGTGTATCTTTTCATTAGTGTCTCCAGACAGAGGTAGTTTAGCTTTTAATTAAAATACAATTTTCATGTTTTTTAGTGTGCTAATGAGACAGTAAAAATGAATACATTGAAAAAGGAACAGATATATAGGCCTTACAGCAGTGAAAGTTAGAGCCTCATTAGTAGCTAATTTTGCAGAACATATTATACAAATAGAGTTATGTTACTGTATGAAAAAAGCCTCAGTGCATTATCTAATGACATAAAATATTTGCAGTCTGTTCTGAGCATGGTATAATGGCTTGCTAGAGTAATTAATGGCATATTTAGCAGTGACACAACTGTAATCACAACTGCTTTGCAGGTACAAATTAAGGATAATGGAATGTATAAGAGTTCTTGAGGAACAATTTATTTGGCCACTAATAAGTATGAGGTCACCAGAAGATACAGGAGAAACACATTATTTATGCATTAGGTGGGATAATATCTCTTTCTCACAAGAACAGAGTACACTGGACTTTATTTTCAGGTTTTCTGAAAGTGAGCAGAGAGGGACCAGAAATTGAAAGTGATGAAGGGCTGGTTCACTGAGAGAACCAGCACACATCTTCTACTAAGTTGGTGGAAAGTATTTAAGATATGTTGTTTTTCTATATAAAATTGCTATATTTATATAAAGTATATAAATATATATAAAATAAATACAAATATCAATAAAATATATAAAATAAAACGTGTAACATTAAGGGGTTTTTGACAGAGAGCCCATGTAATCAAACCGACATATTCAAAATTGTATTTTAATAGCAAGTTCGAATAGCATAAACATTTTTCCTCTAAGAAAAATTGCTTGTGTATTTGAACAACCAATTATTATAATTAATAATAATAAGCAGTATTATTCTTCCATAAAGTGATGCTTCATGCTAAGAGTAAAGCTGAAAAGGGCAAAAACTAATCATAGCTGCTTAGATACATTGTGGTGAAAAACTGTCAGTACAGTGGCAGAGGAATGACTGAAGAATACTGCATTTGTGGAAACACCCTGGCTGTGGAGCCTGTCTAGAACATCAGGAGTAATTTGGGTAAAAATCGAAAGAATGCTGTAAAAAGCTGGAGTGTGTGAGAAGGCAGATGAGATGTTTGTCTAGATAGGAAAGGCGTGTAAAATGATCTGCACATTGGTCACGATGATTCTAAATACTATTGTATTGCCTATGAGCCACGGAGCCACAGAATCAATTAGATGTTTAAAAATAATAAAAGCTATTTCCTTGATCAATTTGTTCAGCAGTAAGCAAATTTAGAGTTTGTTCTGGGAAATTATTTTGGCATGATAACCAAGTTAGAGACTTATTAATGTGTAACTGCAAGCAAGTGAATTGAAATTATTTTACTATGAATGCTTTATTTTTTTTTGTCTGTGATGCTTACTGAAATAACATAGAATGACGGCAGTTTTGCATGCTTCTGTATTAGCACACTTGTGTGTCTCAATGGCATTATAAACTGTGATCATGCTCTCTCTAAATACTGAATAGTTAGTACAAAATCTGTATACAGGTCTTAGCTACTGAAATACAACTTCAAAGCTAACTGATATAAGGCTTCACATTAGATCTCATCAAAGGGACATGTGAAAACAGATGTTCTTTGGCTAAATTAAGCCTAAGACTATTAGTTACTTCTGGTTTTACTTTTTTATAAATCTTGTGCTTTGTTTCCTTTATCCTTTCCCTACTGGTTCCACTGAAGCCATTAGATTTATATTGCTAAACACATTCAAACAAATTGTGTAATAGCTATTTAAATTTGATTATTTAGAAACACTTTTATATCTATTTCTATCAAGGCTTTTCTATTTCTCTGCTTTCATTATAAAATAAATAACTGTATAATATTGTGGTTATTAATGTAAATTACTTCATATATTGGAACACTAATGAAATAAGCTAATGGAAAAAAAGCTCTGGTAGATGAATATTGATTATAAAATTTTTGGATCAGCATGGTTTGAGAGATTGTAATGTAGCAGGACAAATCTTGTCTTTATTTTTAAGGTTATCTAAGTTGTAATTCAAAGGCTTATCTTTTTCTACTTTTTATTAATTCATTTATCTAAAAAAAGGCTTCTTTTATAATATGGAAAGTATTGAATTCTTTCTAGATGAATGTTTAGTAAAGATGAAAAAATGAGGCTTCTGGAGAACTTGTAGGCAATTTAGCTTGGGGTGTTGCTTTCAAATGGATGCTGATGAAGGAAACACAGTGGATACTCATAAAAACAGATTCAGGCCGTGATCTTGCTTTAGCAGCATGCATGGAATACCTGCTATTTATTTATTTTTTGTTATTACATGCAAGTGATTCAAAAAGGGTCTTTCAAGTGAGATTTACAAGACGTGTTAAATTGTATAAAGTATCTAGGTATTTTTAGTATTAGGGATTATATCTGTTTCTGTTTATTCTTCATCTAGGAAACCTTTAGCTTGCTAAATGAACCAGTATTTCTGAAGGAACAACATAGGCTGCTATGAAGCCTCCATATATGAGAAAAGATGCCTAAAAATAATGATATAAATCAATGTTTCCAGTTTTCTCTGTTGCCTCAGAGACTTTATGGTTTTCTCTTGGCCCACTGAATTTTAATTTCAGTGACGAGCTATCTAAATCTGTTTCAGTTGAGAGTCATGTAGAACAACAGGCCATAATATTAAGATGTTCCAAAGACATTCTCCCAAATTGGAGAGAATATTTCAGAAGGTGAAACTATGAAGTAGAAGTTAACTTGCTGGATGGTGCTTGCAAAAAAGGGCAATGTCTTAATTGTGTTAGAACAGGAGTTACTGTGCAAAAGCCCTGCTTAAAGAACTATATGCCTAACAGCCAGGATTTTCTGCTGAATGCCATTGCACTGCCATTTTTCTAGGTGAGCATTATATACTGAGTGCAGAGAACTACAGTCATTTGCTTTCAGTGAGGCTGCATCTGCCATGCCCATTGAGGATTTAAAGTGAATGACAATGTGGTTTGGCTGGAAAAACCAAGTGTTTTTCTGATCCTACCTAGGTAGAAGGTGGTAGGGGCTTGTAACTGAAACATGACAATGAGTCATCATTGATGGAGCAGCTGATCCTCAGCACAGCATTTTATACAGTGAGTCTTTCAGTTTTAATATAGTTCATAATAAACTGCAGTGCAGTTACAATGCTATTTAGCAATACTACAGTTTTCACATAAAACTCATGTATGTGATGAGGTGCTCCAAAATCTGTGTGTTGAAATAAAGGAGTATTTTTTCCTTCACATTTGCAGTTTTCATAGAATTGTAGCAATATATGCTCTTAAGTGAAGTTAATGCTTTTTTATTAAGGCAATAAATAGGATGTGAGCATTAGTAAGGAGAGATTAGAAAACATGAGTAGAATAATCTCAGAGTGATTGATGATTCAAAACAGTTTATAAACTTCCATGCCTTTCCCTTCAGTGAAATAAGATCATGCCTGGTGACTGCAGTGCAGATTTCTGTCTGGTTCTAGTTTATATATGATTTTTCTTTTTCCTATAGTTGATAAAAAGAGTTCATTTGGGAAAGGGCACATCATTTCAGGTGGTCTTTAGCTGTCTCTATGGTGTGAAAAACCATCAGTGAAATTGTCTAGTAAAGAATCTAGCATTTGTTTGAATTTAATTGAGGCAGTAAGTGGAAAAGTATACATAACTGTAGCTGCAGAGGATCCTGAAGCCTGGTTCCTATTTTTATCATGTATCTTGGGGCTGATCCTGATAAAACAGAATAGCATTTATGAGGGAGTTTTCTTACCCTATTTACTCCATCCATAGAAAAAAAAATTATACAGAAGAGATAAAAAGACTGGACAGAGTGAAAGACTGAACCTTTTCCCTTTACATAGGTACAACAGGATGAAGACAATACTTGCATTTTGATTGTGAATGCTAATATTTTTATGTAAGTGCTAAAGATATCAATGCAATAATAAAAAACTCATGCTCAGGGATACTGTTTTAGTTATTGAGAACTACTTTCTAGAACACAAGTGTATCAGTTGTTCTTTTTACCAGTTAAAAGAAGAATAAGTCCTTTAACTTTAATGAATATGTAACAGTAAAAATACTATGTGGACAAAAGCAGGCTCAGCTTCCAGAAGCTAGAAAGAATGTTAAAGCAGCTATATCGTGAGTGAAAGAATGTTTTATGCATCTTAGTAACAGGAATTGTTTACCTGGCAAAAAAAAAATGGGATCGTGGTGAATGATAGACAACCTTCCCATTCATACTTGTGTTACTAATCATAGAATCATAGGGTAGTTAAGGTTGGAAAGGACCTTAAGATCACCTAGTTCCAACTCTCCTGCCATGCCCAGGGACACCTCCCACTAAACCATGTCACCCAAGGCTAGGTCCAGCCTGGCCTTGAACACCGCCAGCGATGGAGCATTCACAACTTCCTTGGACAACCCATTCCAGGGCCTCACCACCCTTACAGGAAAGAATTTCTTCCGCACATACAATCTAAACTTCCCCTGTTTAACTTTGAATCCGGTACCCATTGTCCTCTCACTGCAGTCCCTCATGAAGAGTCCCTCCCCAGCATCCCTATAGGCCCCCTTCAGATATTGGAAGGTTGCTATGAGGTCTCC
>JASSUY010043012.1:0-10922 GCA_032466535.1 Forpus xanthops
AGGCATGCTGAGGCACATGAAAAACAACAAGGTGCTTGGTGACAGCCAGCATGGCTTCACTACGGGAAATCCTGCCTGACCAATCATGTGGCATTCTATGATGAGGTTATGGAACTGATGGGCAGGGGTAGAGCAGTTGATGTCATCTACCTGGACCTGTGCAAAGTGTTTGACACTGTCCCACATGACATCCTTGTCTCTTAAGTTGGGCAGACATCAATATGATAGGTGGACAACTGGGTGGATAAAGAACTAGATGGATGGCCGCACACAAGGAGTTGTGGTCAATGGCACAATATCCAGGTGGAGACCAGTAATGAGTGGTGTCCCTCAGGGATCAGTGTTGGGACCTATCTTGTTCAACATCTTTGTCGGTGACTAGCAGGTTGAAGGAGGTGATCCTGCCCCTCTACTCTGCTCTCATCAGACCTCATTTGGACTATTGTATGCAATTCTGTTGTCCTCAATATAAAAAGGGCATGGAACTGTTGGAACAAGTCCAGAGGAGGGCCACGAGGATGATCAGAGGACTGAAGCACCTCCCGTCTGAAGACAGGATGAGAAAGTTGGGGCTATTTAGCCTGGAGGCGAGAAGGCTGCATGGTGACCTCATAGCAGCCTTCTAGTGTCTGAAAGGGGGCCATAGGGGTTCTGGGGAGGGACCCTTCATTAGGGACTGTAGTGGTAGGAGAAGGTGTAACAAGTTCAAACTTAAACAGGGAAAGTTTAGATTAGCTCTGAGGAAGAAATTCTTTGCTGTAAAGGTGATGAGGCACTGGAATGGGTTGTCCAGGGAAGTTGTGAATGCTCCATCCCTGGTGATGCTCAAGGCCAGGCTGGACATAGCCTTGGGTGTCATGGTTTAGCGGGAGGTGTCCCTGCCCATGGCAGGAGGTTGGAACTAGATGATCTTAAAGTCCTTTACAACCCTAACTATTCTATGATTCTATTATCCCCACCATAAAAGAAAGCAGTCACAGCCTTAACCTCTTAGCCTCCAATGTCTTATATCCTTTATGATGCCAACTGCATAGTCTGCAAATTTAGCATGGAATTTGGGTTGTGTTTTTTATTGATTTGTGTTTTTTTTCTTCTGTAAGCTTTCTTCCAGGGACACCAGCTGCAATTCCAGGCTGGCAGCCAACTTTGTCTCTCCTTGAATAAAAATAATACAGAGCTAGTGAGAAGTACAGAACGGGCAATGGAAGGTCGCGCAGCAGCTTGTATCATCCATGCAACACTCACCCAAGATGAAGCAAGTTGCTGAGATGCTGCCCCAGAGAAGTCTTAAACCATGTTTGTACAGACAGATAGGAGTCTGCAGATGTGTGGTTCCTCACCCAGCAGAGCACTAGTGGCGGTAATGGCAATAAGCTGATTTCAGCTTCTCCTAAATTGGCAGGGTATAGTGCTACAGGAGGAAAAGGCTTATGGCCCCCTTTACCAGCAGCGCCTCGGCTCTCGCTGCACTGCTGTGACAACATGTTGGAAAAGTGCCCATAGGGGGTCCTGAAGGGAGAAAAGGAACGTTCAGTGTGCTCAAAGATGCTTTTCCTGGAATGAGGTTGGAATCATCAGCATATTCACTGGGAGATAGACAGCAGCACTTCTGAGCCTTTTGGTGTGAGAGGGAGCTTGAGACTAGAATCATGGGCTTGAAATAAGCAGCAATTGCGCAGTAGATGTATGATGGGGGTATAATAGGTAACCTGGTGGTTTCTTCCCCTGCAAGTGGCAGAGGGTAGAAACATTCCTCCAGAAGGAAACTAGGTTGAATAATGGGGAAACTAGGAGAAGCATTTCTGAGTTCTGCCAGCCTTGTCTGTCCCAGAACTGATAATTGCCTCCTAGCACAGGCCTTCCCTTCCCCCTCCTTTCCCATTTACTCACTGTGCTTGCTTTACCAGCTGCCTTTTGATTGATTGCAGTGCAGAACTTCTGTGCATCAGATATGTATCTGTGATGGGGAATGACTGCTCAAGCTCCAGCATCACTAACTGGGCTGCCCTGACAGCGCAATAGGTGTGTCCTTCACCTTGTTAAAATAAAGGCTTTAGGGGAAAACTGGAGCAGCAAGGGAGTTCCAGGACGTGGAAGATATGACTGTCCGGATGTTCTGCTGGATCAGCTGGAGGCTGTTCCTGGGTACAAGCCCTGGGGTGCAATAATTTGGCGTACACTCAGGTTGGAGGCATTTGGGCAGTTAGGTGATGATGGGTGGGCAATTACCTGTGTGTTTAGGTGGCAGATGAGTTACGTTTTTAACAAATGTCTGGCATGTCAGAATTGTAACCAAAGCTGCCAGTCTGCCTCTTTATGAGCCCCTGGCTGCCAGGTCCTGCCCAGCTCCTCCCAAGGGCCCTCACAGTCCCTGACAACATGCGTATACGGGAGCTGTTCAACTAGGTGCAATCTTAGGAAGAAAAATAAGACTGGAATGCTAAAGAAAAAAAAAGTCACAAAAATGTAGGAACAGCCGCAAAGCCGCTGTCATTTTGCAATTGTGGTTGATTAAAAGCAATGCCTTTCCTGTAATTTTTCTATGTTTTTCAGGTCAAGGAATAGAAGCTGTGCAAATACCTGCCCTGGAAAGTTCTGTTTACCACTCATTTTCCCTTCCCTGAATTCAAAACAGCTCATGATAATTTCCTTCAGGACAAAAAGGTTATATGCTTAAACTAATACAGGACAGGAATGAAGCTGTAACTCTGTCTATTGAAAGCAATCACCTAGAAAATATAGCTCTTCTTCCAGAACAGGAGAGTCTAGAGGACAATGAAATGTCAACATGCTTCTGGAAATACCTGCTTGTCAGAGAAACAAACAAACAAACAACCCCATTCTTTGTCATGTGTCATTCCCCCACCCCCTTTCTATTTATGAAGCTGCTAAGACTGGCTTTTAAAAACCATGGACCTGGTAGAAGAAAAATAAAGAACCTTAAAAAGTCTTTATCAACAGGGAGAGTTAGGCATGTCTCTAGGGGTACCAAGAAAGGATCTCTTCCTCTTGTAATATATGAACAGTGTAGCAAACAAAAAATGATATATATACACATAATGGGCTCTAAATCCTGGAATTAGCTTTTGTCATTTGTTACCTATTCGCCTCTCTGCACAAAAAATCTTAGATTTTTGCAAACTTAGATAATGTCAAAATAACTGTCCATTTTATCAGTTAGAGAGGGATCTTTAAAACTGACGACAAACATCTTACACACCCCTATTAGGTCTCTTTTACTGTCATTTCTTGTGAAGAACCTTAGTGCAAATGA
The DNA here is from genome assembly GCA_032466535.1 of Forpus xanthops. Lineage (NCBI taxonomy): Eukaryota > Metazoa > Chordata > Aves > Psittaciformes > Psittacidae > Forpus > Forpus xanthops. The sequence goes on from JASSUY010043012.1 coordinate 3,275, forward strand.
GAATCTGGCACATTCCTTTTCATAAACACTGCCATTTATTAGCAGGTTAAGATAGGAGAAGAAGAGTCCTTTTGATAAGTAGCATAGAAGATAATTAATTAGAGTTGTAATTCAGCAGAAAAGTGTTAAATTTAAACTTCAGAATGACAAAACTTAATGAATTGACCTGGAATGTGCTGAAATTTCTAGCAACTTAATTGGCCTAAATTAAATGACCTAAAATCAAGACTGGACATTAAAAATTGACTTGGTTGATCTGATGTGATAAGTAGCAAACTGAGGAGGGGTTGATAATAAATATATATTCTGAGAGGAAGGTAATGCCTCTCTAGGAAAATACAAATCATTTATATAATTATTCCTACCCCATGAAAATTGCCATTTTAAATCAGTTTCTATTCATTTCTAGGAAGGCCCAAAGGCTTCAGCAGGGGTGTGTCAAATAATATTTTGAATGAATGAGTTCCCAGTGTAAGCATTTAAGACAGGAGATGCCAAATGGACAGTTTTCTTTCTGCTGCTCTTTTGTGCTGTGAATGCCTGACAAGCAGTCTGTCAACTGTTGCAGATGTTTGAAGATGTGGATTGATGAATGTGCTCTATATACAGTATCTGTGCTCTTCAGATTTTAATGTGTTTCTTAGATAGCTAGCAGAATTCCCTAACCTTTATACCACATCTATAAAATTAGCAAAAATAGGGGGGACATTTAGCTTAATGGACTGTGAAGCTGGTACTGCTGAACCTGAGGGTACCCACAGAGGTCTTACACATTGATCTTAAATAAAGAAATAATTAGGTTATTAAAACAGAACCACAAACACAGAGATAAAAAAGAGGTTCTGCAGTTTAGCTTTTAAGAGCCCAACTTCACTGTCCATTTAGATGACTATAAACTCCAACTGTGCAGCAGAAAAGAATTTGGACTAGTGTGTAAATAATGTTGCAGACTCAAGAATTCCATATGTTTGTTTAAATTTATCAATTCCTCCCCCACATATGACTAACACATGATATTTAGGCCTTCCAGAAGAAGAAAATTGCTGCATCCACAGCATTCCCTATGGATGCCATTCACACTAGATCTAATGCAACAGGCTGATTTAAACACTACCCTCCCCACACAAGGCATCCAGTAGCCAGCCTTTACCCACACTGAGAAGGTTCACAGCCTTTGCCACCTGAAATGTTAGAGTATATTTACCTAAATATTTTCATTAGCTGTGTATGTTTCCTCACACTGATCTAAAGTAAGCCAACAACTCCAAAAATATCAGCATTTTCCCTTTTTGTTGCCTTTCTCACTGCTGAAATCATGACATGTTCACTGCAGCAGTGGGTGCTACCAAACGGCATAAGATCACTGCTGCTACAGGAATAAAACTACTCAAATCTAAGGGACTGGAAAAGCTACTCAGAGGTTGCTTAATTCAGTAAAAACTAAAGCAAAGAGGCCTTCAGTACAGCTTGATAGGGACCTGCATGCATCCTAAGGCAGAAATATGGCAAACATTGTGAGTCAGTGCTGAAGTTCTGGGCAAGTTTTGGTGTTTATCAGAAAGTCATCCACCTAATTGAGGATTGATATTAAACTTATACTTTCCCTTCATTATTATGCACTGCAAGAGCATACTACAAACATTAGTATCCCATTACTGGTTCATAATGTGGTGCCATTACTCTGTCCCAGCTCAAATTACCACTATAATGGCTACTGCCTTCCAATAACCTACCCCAATGCTAGCTTCCACAAGGGAGACACAGTTTATGTGAGGCACCACTATAAATGTTTCAGAATATGCATAAAAGACCAAATTGCACATAAAAGATTTAACATCTTGTGAAAGCAAAGCCTCTGTGCTCCCTGAAACAGATGTTTTCTTTCATGCTGCCCAGAAAGGATATATCTTGGGGATTGTTTTCATGCAAATATATATCATTGTCTCTATAAACATTTGTTGGTGCCACTTGTGGCATCTACTTCCCTTCTACTTTCCTGTCAACTTTTCCCTCCTTTTAGTTTAGATTGGATGAGAATATGTGAAATAATGTAAGACTCACCCTTTAGAGTGCAAAAACATGCATGCGTCATCTTCTATGGAACTGCTCCCTGCTCCCTGTCACATGCTGTTGATCTGTGTGGTTTCAGTTACCTGTACAGCAATTAAATTTGGTTCCCATTGCCCACAGCTGTTGTCCATCTCACTGCCACATATTTGAGTTCCTTCCTGTTCAGCGCTCACATGTCTCACATGTCAGTAGTTACAACAGATGTGCTCTGCTAAATAAGCACCACACAGACTCCATTCCCCATCCCACCCCTTTAAGGATATCATTATTTTGAATTTTGCTTTTTTTCTTTTTTTTCTCCAAATACTTTAATTATATTTCTCCGTTCCTATTTTCTCTATTTACAGTTATCATCATAGAATCATAGAATAGTTAGGGTTGGAAAGGATCACAAGATCATCTAGTTCCAACCCTCCTGCCATGGGCAGGGACACCTCACACTAAACCATGACACCCAAGATTCTGTCCAACCTGGCCTTGAGCATCACCAGGGATGGAGCATTCACAACTTCCCTAGGCAACCCATTCCAGTGCCTCACCACCCTTACAGTAAAGAATTTCTTCCTTATATCTAATCTAAACTTCCCCTGTTTAAGTCTGAACCTGTTACCCTTTGTCCTATCACTACAGCCCCTGCTATGAGGTCTCCATGCAACCTTCTCTCCTCTTTGCATTAACTAAACTTTAATTGAATCATCTATGAAATATATCCTTGGGAGTAAGCAATATTTTGAAAGAGAAGATAATGTCATTCTCACAGGGACATGCAATTCAGACTACCGCTTCTTTTCACACTCAATTTATTTATGCATATATAGCATGTAGACAAATACCCAATCTATCACAGAAATTTTTCCATATAATTTTTCTTTCATCTCTCTCTGTGGTCTGCATCTCTCAGTCAATAACTCCCTCCCACATTGTATGTCCTGTCAGCTTTCTTTTATATGATTTTAAATGAAAAAGGCAGACTTTTTTAAAAATCCATGTGTGATTTTTCATATTTGTTGATGTAAGCACCCATAGCATTTCTTATTTTACTTTTTAGAAAACTAGTCTCTCATTAAACATCCACTATCATATTAAGAAAACTTGCATACTTCATAGCATTAAGTAATACCTTTTCCATTCACAGCAGTAACCTGCAGTCAGAAGTTCTCTACTTTTTCTTGCTTATTCCTTAGTGAGAAATGATTGAAAAGTGTGCTATGAAAAATCTCTGATAAGAATTGGAGACCATTCCCACTAAATTCACTGATAAGAAAGTTCTAATCTTTGATTTAAGTTAGACTATGTATAGTGGATGAAAAAATGTAAAGAGCCTACTAATGCAAATTGTGTTATCAGTTTCTAGAAAGATTAAGAGTTTCTTCTGAGCCCATCCTGACACACTGAACTTAGCAAGTATTATGACAAAGAATTTTCTTGAGTTTTCATTATCATGGTAACTCTAATAGATAGGTAGATACTGAAGACATTTGCATAGAAGTTATTGTTTCCCACTTCTGCATCAATAATATGTGAATTTGGTGATGGTATAATTTGCCAATTTTGCCATTATAAAAATTATGTGTCCTTATTTCTTTTAGAGATTTCTAATAATGTGATATGAAACACTGCTGTGAAGTAAAGACTTTATGTCACATTCAGGAAGTGCTGGGGAAAGGAAACTGCCTATTTCCATCAAGTAATTAAAAGATTTTAATGTTCTGAATCATGGGGCAAGTAGACTTTCTGCCTGGAATAACAATTTGTGTCTCAGTGAAAAATCATTTAGCTTGTACCATATTAAAATCAGAAGAAAAGAAATGGAATATGAATATGGCAGAAACAAACCATTTATTGTAGTAAAATCATGTTACTGTTTTATAGGAATTCTGATCTCAAATAATATATTAGAATTAAATTATATTTCTGGTGGGATGAAACATATTTATGTTAGAAATAATCTAACTTTCAAAAGGCTGAAAAGAGGTCTCTGGAAGAAAACAAAATGGTTGAAGGGCTACATTTGCTTATTCTTGCTTTGTGATTAGCAATCATTAATGACTTAAAATCAATCTGATTAATGTGTCATTGTCTTTGCCAATTTGTTTTCTGTATGGTAAGGAGAAAATCTAGGAAGAACTGTGAGAAAGGTTATTAGACTTCAGTAATTAGACGAGGCAAACTCTGTATCATATCTGATGGAACAAATTAACAGTGAACAAAACAAGAAAAAAGGTCTTTGTAAAGACAATATACCAAAAGCAAGCAGTAGATTACAGTTTTTAAACTTAGAACTTTAGGAATGAAATCTGACCTCTAGCTATCATATGTGACCCAGAGATCCCAGGGTTAATGTTTGGTTCCTTACAAATAAATTTAGTCAAATACTAAGTTAAATTTCTTGCAGCCAGCTGAAATCAGTGGGGACATGCACAATAACTTTAATAAGTTTTAGAGCAGGTCTTTTTCTTCTAATGAGACTTGCTGATTTAAGTAACAACTACTGGGGAAAAAACAGCTTTAGATTGGAAATCCTAGCTTATACTTTGTCAATAATTTGCAATAAAAAGGTAGCTGAGTTTTTCCTCTTTATTAATTCTCTTCATATTAAGGCTGATAGAAATTGGTGTCCTGATTTGGTGTAACAGTATGAGAGCTCTTATTTTCTCTGCAGGACTCACACTTGCAAGCATTCTCTGAAAACAAAATAAGGGAATCATTAGTACATTGGATCTGCTTTGGTACTGGTAGCTCCAATTAACTGGGACATTAGCTAGGTGTTCACAGCTAAGATTGCAACCACAACTCCATTAGCTCTATTGATTTCTGTCTACTCACAATTTCAAAAGTCAGTTACTGAAACTGGGCATCTTCAAGAATTGAGGCCTCTTTGCTTTATCTTTTTGAAATTCTTCGTCTTCTGTCCAAGTCTTCTCTTCCTCCTGTCCTAGGACAAAGCTTATTTCATAAGAAGCATTTTATTATAATCTATTATTTCTCAGACGTGCACAAGAACAGATTTCTTTCACCTCTGCTGGCTTTTCTAAAGATTATCTGAAATTTTCCATCTGCCATTATATAAGAAAAACTTATCTTTAAGTGTCCTACTGCACATGATGAGCATCTGCTCTGTTGTCAGCTATTTACAACATCAGATACTTAAATATATTTATATTTAAGAAATGGTATTTTTCTTAATTGCAAGCATTTGAAAAAGCTGTGAAGCTTTGTCTTCTTCAGATACTGGAAAAAAAGTAGAAATAAAAAACATGTAAAATAGTGATTTTAAATCACCATATTTTCATTAAACAATGCAGCAAGAAATAAACAGAAATTCTGTAGACAACAATTAAAGACGTGCATGTTCTATGTTTTACCATGAGTTTCTTCCCCCACCCTCCATAAATCATTTGCTTAGGATGTCAGGAAGGTGCTTAAGTTGCATCACTGAGCACTTAAAATGCAAACTTTTCTGCAAACCTTGAGAATCTCTTGAGTTCATTTTAGTATTCTTACTATTTCTTTTTCCTTGGGAGACACCTTTTTTTATTAATTAAAATAAAAATAGAATCCTTACTTTTCCAGAGCCTAGAGAGTGCATTCAGAGCCTAGAGAGCCCAGAGCTGAAAATTCAGCTTAAGAAAGTTCTGCAGGCAAAAGCTTTGCTTTCATTAACCTGAATGAAATTATCACAGATGAGTATTACAGTAAAACTGAGGGAAAATACCCAAACCAACCAAACAAAAAATACTCAAAGCAAAACACAACAGATATGTAATGCTTAATGCTTCAAACCTTTTCTGATGTAAAAATTCCATGCTTGGGCACCAAAACTAGAAATTGCCTATGTTTCTGTTTTTTATAGGATCAAGATATAATGGTTTCATCACAGATATGTTAGCAAAATTAGCTGATTATGGGCCTACAGAAAAAAGTTTCTGTTTCATGATCTGTCAGTGGAAGAAACAAACTCCATATTTTCAAGTTTAAAACCACAGAAAATAATTCAAAATAACATATTTTAAATAACCCTGTTAAGGTAAAGAAAAATAGCATGAAGGCACTAAAATTAAAGCAGATAAAACAAGATGTAACTTCTTTATGTCTAGGTACAGGGCTGATTTAATTTTAGATTATTTTGCCTGCAATAGTCTATTATATTATTCCATAGTTATTATTATTATATTTGAGAGCTTTCCAGTTTAAACAGTGTGAACAATTCTTAAATATATATTTAATTCAATAACATTTTTCAAATATGGACTATTTTCCTAATATATACATTGGATTTAAGCATAAACCAGATTTCTCTGTGAAAGACTCCTATGAAGCTTTTCATTGTATATTTTACTAGCATAATAATTCTTTGGTCTATATAATATTATACTTAATTCTTGCCTGAAAACAAGAAAGTGAGATATGCAACAATAATATTGAAAGAATCATGAAATCATAGAATAGTTAGGGTTGGAAAGGACATTAAGATTATCTAGTTCCAAACTCCATGACATGAGCAGGGATACCTCATACTAAAAAAAAGAAAGAAATACAACTGAGATGGTAGTTTGTGTTAAAAACATTCTTTCCTATCAATTCATTTGAGACTTCTGGGTGTAATCTTTAGTCAAAGCGTGTATATTGCAAATAAATAATAACAAATAAAGATATAAGTTAAAAATTCTGTTCCAGAAGCCTATTCACGTCATACCACAGAACTTGCTTATTACATTGTCCATCAAAAGTGGTTATACTGGAAGAATGTTGGTAAAAGTTCAAGGTCAGTTCTTGCAAAGTTCTTGTCAGTTACAAGTAGTATTTAAAAAATACACAAGCACCTTAATTATTCTTACCTGGATGCATACCGTTTTTATTAGGAGTGGTATCGCATTCAATAAATGAGTCACTAAATAAAGAAATCCTAATTTTTTGAGGAAATATTCATTATGTTTGAATTTTGGAAATTTTGAAATGAAAATCTGTTTTAGAGGGAGCTTTATTGCTCCTGAGCTGGAACCGTAGCTCCCAGATACAACGCCTGTCTTTTTACCATCTTCCTCACTCCCTCCATCATGCACCCATATATTCACAGGGCAGCAGCAGTGGACCCTCTGACACTATCTTTGATTTCTTATACCTTCTGGAAAAATGCTGGAAATGTACTATATATAAGTCTCTGAATGTTTTTCATCATCTTTTGCTGTTGCTTTTTGCTGTGTCTTTATTATTTTTAATGTCTTCAGAAGGAATAACAGAAGCTAAATCACTTCCAAGAGCCTGAGTTCCCTGCTGAAGAATTTAATACACTGGTAAAATATTGTTTTAAAGCAAATGTTTTGACCACAAAGCATTCACGGAAAAAGGACCTTAACCATCCAAAAATAAGACCCATGAAGAACCTAATAGGCAGAGCTGGATGACATGAAAAGATGTTCTAAAGAAAAGAAAGCATTTCCAAGGCCTAAAGTTGATCAGGGACTACTAGGGTGTCATGGGTTCAGCAGCAGCAGTTTTTTTTTTTTCTTTAAGCAGTAGCTGGTGAGCACTGTGTTTTGGATTGTTGGCTTGGGAACAGTGCTGATAACACCAGTGT